>JAFBJT010112309.1:70166-118174 GCA_016785325.1 Chascanopsetta lugubris
TGATGTGCCTCACTTTCCGTGCTGACGTCAAGGGTCAAAGGGTAGATGACTCTGATTGGTCAGTTAGGTTGTGTGGGTTTTTTGGGGGCAAAAATGTTTTTAACTTAATCTAAAATCGATTACACTTCGATTGTATTCGAGTTTTTCCCGAGAGTTGTCATACATTTAAATTTTGTTGTAGATTTTAAATAAATTGAGCTTTGAATCACATAGTGTATTAGCTTCACACCTGTTCTAATCATAGGTATAGTGGGTGGTGGTAGTGGTGGTTTGAACTAATCATTTGAATACATCTGAGACTGAAAATAGTCCACAAAAGTCCACTATCCTTTATAGAAGCTATTTCATAAAATGTGTAGTGTAGTGTCAATAATTACTTGACTAAGCGTCAAAAGTCAAATTGTCTTATTTTGACCTTTTTTTTAATAACTTTATAATAATAAACAGATACTGAGAAACACTCTTTGTCCACTAAACTTAAATTTTACATGCCTCTCTTTCCCATTGACTCGTCAATTAATATATATTCTAGATTTACAACACCAACATTTAACGTCTGTATAATTTGAGAATCTGTCTCTCCTGTTGTGTCAGAATGAGGAGAAATTCACAGCTAGTGATTGTCTAAATTTCACGATGAATACAAATCTAAATAAATATAGATAAATAAATAGATATTCCCCATGTTGATGGGAACTTGTTTGAGTGATTTCATTAAAGATTCCTGGCTCCAGAGGCTGTGAGAGCAAATGAGTCACGAGTGAAGAGGCAGTGTTCCTGCCATCTGTCGAACTGGACAGTGGAGCGCTGAGGAGTATAAATAAAAGTCATAATAATCCCTTCAAACTGGAAATTTGGCTTTTATAAATATATGGACATAGTTTCTATGAATGTGATCACTTCGGGTCATTAAATATGTTTGTAAGTTGTGGTTTACTTTCATACAGTATTTGGATATAAAATAACACCATGCTGTTTAAAAAAATAAAACTAACAAAGTAAAAGTATATACTCGTAAACAGTTCACTGCCTTACTCTCTTTTTCTACACTCTTGTTTGACTGCATAATTTTATACACACACTTGCAGAGGCACAAATACAGACACTGGCTGATTAAACAGACTGAAAAAGAGATTTCACTCTTTTTGGATGTAACTATTTTTTTCCCTGTGATGAGAACCTGTCTGAACAGAGCTGACTTTTTTATTTCTTAATTTAAGTGCTACTTATGTACAAAAAGGCAGATTTACATGATGACATCTGCCTGGCCTGACTGACAGCACCTCCTTCATCCTCTTCTGAAGGTCATGACCTCCCTGAGCCTCACGGCACCTGTGACGAGCTGATCAGTGGATTTCCAGCCCCACTCTCTCCTGGGTCCTGGTTGTCAGGTGACCAGCCCTGAGGTGGCGGCAGAGGGGGAGGACGGACCGCTTCATCGCTTCCTCCTGGATGTTCAGGGTCCTCGTCTGCCCGCTCTGAGCTGCGTCTCCTGGGAGCAGGGCAAGGAGCTCCCCTGGCGGCAGATGAAGCTCCGGCCTCCCTGATGGTGTTCAGCCTCCTCATCGGGACAGAGGAGCGAGTGGAGGAGCGAGGCGACGCACCTGAGGCCTGAAGACGAGCTGATGGACAGTCCACCTCACTGCCTCCTATAACAACGCCAGTATGATGGTGAGTGTCAGTCCATTGCTCTGAGGTTGATACATGAAGATAATGAATCAACTCACCCTGACTTTGGAGATGAGCGCCAGTTTGGAGGGACAAGTATCTCTGAGACCTGGGGATGCTTCGTGCCGACTAGAAGAGGAAGAAGAGGAGGAAGAGGAAGACAAATAAAAGCCGGGACAAATAAAACAACAACAAAAACAATTTCCGAAAACAAAAAGGAGACAAACTCACTCCCTCTCGGACACTTTCAGCCCGGATGCTGCGGCGAATGCTGGCGTGGCGGCGGATCAGAATCTCCCTGGTTTGGCTGTGGTCAGGCAGATTGTACTTGTTGGTGTACTCCATCGTCTGGAACACAGAGACAGAGACATGGTGGAGTTGCAATGAGCTCACAGACTCAACAGATTCGGTCTGCTATCATGTGAACTGTGAAGTAAACCGTTCAGATGTTTGAGGTATTAACATGGAAATCATCAGAATATGAACAAATAAAAGAGGAGTTGTTGACGTTTACCTTCTGTCGGATCTTGTACATGTTCTTGGACAGGAGGTCGTGCATTTTGCTCACGTCAGCAGCCATGAACCTCCTGCGCGGTCGAGAAGCCTCCATTTTCTCATCGCTGTTCGGAGGCGAGAGCGAAGCAGAGAGACGCTAATGAAACATTATCGACATTAAGATGCTTTACATCTGTATCATCAGCTGGAGCCTCATCACATTCAGATTTAGCTGATGGACTCTGAGTCTGATTGTTAATGGACAGATACACTTTCTGTTGTCTTTGGTGATTCTTCTTTAATCTAATTTAAAGCAGAGTCGTTATCAGGCTGCAGAGGATCCGGATACAAAATGTTAATCCATCACGAACTAAATATTTACTAAATGAAAAAGTATTTTTCAAGAGTCGTTTTCAAGTTTGATCCATTGTAATACTTATCACTGAGACTATATAAGCATCACCTGATTTGGTTGAATGCAATTACACTAAAAAATGCATTTCTTGTGATGATCAGATGGATAGATTCTGCTCCACTTACTGCAGAGAAACAATGGAGGGTGCTGCACTGAGGTCTCCCATGGGTGTGTCCAGGAGGTCGATGGCATTCTGCAGCTCCAGCTTCTTGTACATGGACACGATGCTGGACTCTGCCTTGTTGTCTCGCAGCAGGATTCGTCTCAGCACGCGGTCGTTGAACTTTTTAAACCTGACGACACCGAGTGAAGAGTCACCATCGTCATTGGTTCTTGTTAAGAGGTGGATCAACATTACGATCATTCAAATCAGACAAAGGATGATTCTCACTTGTCTTTCCAGTAGTAGTGACTCCACTGTCCACACAAATCCTCGAGTCCGCACACAACGTGCTCCATCATCTGTCAACATATAAGACACAACAGTCCAGTCACACTTCACAGTGACATGAGAAGAGAGGGGAAGAAGACGTGTGAGAGACAGGGACCCACCCTGCTGTGGATCTCTACATTGATGGTTTTCAGGTCTTTGTTTGTTCTTCTGATGTTTAAATACTCCACTATGGGACGGATGCTAATTCCCTGCAGAGAGGCAAAGGAAATGAATTGTTAAAGTACAAAACAAGACAACAATGAAGCCATCAGTGTTTATCTGACATCAAATACAAAGACTTCACATTCAAGTCAAATCAAATTATTTTTATATATAGCTCGCATTTACAAATCTTTTCAAAAAGAGATTGTCTCATAGGGCTTGACAGGGTGGCTAACATCCTCTCTCCTTGGACCCTCATTTAAAATGTAAAAACTATGTTAAATACTGTCCAGGTGCATGTGGCTTAAATATGAATGTGGAGAGCAATGGCAAAGAGACGGAGCTTTAATACTTACACATATTTTAAAAGGTTAAACTTAGAGGAGACGAGACAAACAGAACCCACCTGAATGAAAACAGTGAAAATGATGACGGCAATGGAGGCCGTGACAAACAGATTCTTCCTGTTGATGTTATCGGGCAGAGTGAATACCAGAGCGAAGCAGATGGCCCCTCGCAGGCCACCATAGGCCAGTCCAAACTGGTCCTTGAGGTTGAACTGGATGGTTCTGAACGGGTTGACGATCTGGCTCAGAACCAGAATCCCTGCAGGAGAGAGAGACACGGGTTCAGACCCTGAGATCATCCAGGGAGACGTGCAGATCTGTGCCTGTCTCACCGAGTCCTCGCCAGATAAAGGCAAAGATCAGCGTGAACAACACATAGGCCCAGTTCCACTCGTGCTCCGTCGTTATGGTAACAACACCCAGGAAGAAGAAGATGAGGGTTTCGGCGACAGTGGCCAGCATCTTCACCACGTGACGGATGGTGGTGCAGGATCTCTGAGACACGTTCTCCTCCACGTAGTATTTCATGGTGATGGCACATGTGATGATGCTGCACACACATGGTAAACAACAGCATGACACTGGAGAAGTCACTTTGAATTTATATGTGATGAAATTAAAAGCATTTCCAATGAATACATTTCAAATGTCTTTTGTCTTTGTTTTATTTTAGATTTGCCTCCTTGCGGGCGCCCGTGGAACAGCGGTCAAAGCAGTCACCTTTGGAAACAAAGGTCACTTGTTCAAATCCCACCCCAGCCCTGCTGCTGTGTCACTGACCCTGAAAAAAAAAGGCCCTGTGTGTGCTGGAAGAAATACCCCACGAGCCATATGACTGGACAAGCAGTAGAAGATGTCCGGACATGACCTTTTTCCTCGTTTAATTTTAAATCTGTGGAAAACTATCACACTGCAGTGTTTGGCCACAGGAGGGCACTGTAGAGTTTCTTTTGGGATTTTCATTAATCTTTCAAATGCAAAACATATATATATATATACATATATTTATCATGTTCAAGTAAAATACATTAAAAGTATTTTCTACAGTAAATGGTTTTGTCAACAACAGCATCAGCGCCCTCCTGTGGCCAATTTTAATTTCAGGTCATTTTGATTTCTCTCAAGATAGGACTTTTCTTATCTTCAGTAAAAACATTTTGTGAAGAATATCACACATACACACACATACACACACACACACACACACACACACATTGCAGAGTTGCAGAGAGAACAAGTTTTGCACAAACTTCAGGAATGAGTTCTGGTGATAAAACATTTGTATGTGAGGCCACATTTTGTCTGACGGCAAAAAGAAAAGAAGTAGATTGTTTTGTTTGTTAAATCAGACGTGGAAGATTTATCAGATTTACTTTTATTAGGGCCTCGTCTCTGAGCCTGAGGCACAAACAGAAGAAAATGTAGTGGTATTTATAGAATGTGTGTGTGCGTGTTGCGTGTGCGTGTGCACGTGCCTGTGTGTGTGTGTGTGTGTGTGTGTGTGTGTGTGTGTGTGTGTGTGTGTGTTGACTCACGCCAACACGCTGGAGATGGTGAACAGCTCGGCCACCAGGTATGCCAGGTAGCTGTACATGAAGACAAAGAGGGGCTCGATGGGACGGACGTTGTGGGTGAAGCGTGTGGTGAACGCCGCCACAAAGCCAAACAGGAGGCCGAAGACGAGGCCGCCGATGCCCACCACGAAGAAACGGGCCACGCCGAGGAACACGTCGCTGGATTCCACCACGGGGAGGTCGGCGATGAACGTGAACATGTTGTAAAGAACCTGGGCAGAGAGGGGACAGAGCAGTTGAGTTCACACATATTTCGGAGATATTCTACGTAGGAGTTTAAAGAGTTCATCTGTGTTTGTGAACGGTGCCAAGAGCCGAGGAGTGAAACTGTGTGGTGAAACTCAGTCATGGTGAGGGCGGTTTTCTAACATTCCCATTCAACAGCTGAGAACTCGCCCAACGAGACGGGAGCACCACCACATACACACACACACACACACACACACAGACACACGCGCGCGCGCACGCTCACTCACACACACGGCTGCTTCTTACTGGCCAGACACTTTTCATTCTCGCCTTGGTGTAAAGATAAAACCGGAGCAGGGAGGTGTGTAGCAGTGTTTCTAACCAGTGGGCGGCGTGTGAGATCAAACACTGTATCAACACAGACCTGATACACATAGCTTCAGTCTGATTTGCATTTTGACAGGAAATATTTATATATGATGCTGTTTTAGAGGAATGCAGTGATGGTATTCTGTTCATCCATGATCCATAAGGGAACTGCTGATTCAGCATATTTCTCCTGCCTCTGATTTGACACACATCATTGTGCTAAGTATCGAAAGTACATTTCGCCACGTTCATTGGTAAACCCGCCCTCGCTGCACTCACCACAGTGACGACGTCGTTGAAGAGCCCCTCGCCGAATATGACGATGTAGATCTGCTCGTTGATGCCGATGTCCTCGAACACATTGAGAGCGGCCACAGGATCCACCGTCGAGATGATGGAGGCGAACAGCAAGTTCTCCTGGGAGATGACACACAAACACGCTGAAATCTGGAATCGTTATTGTTGTTATTATGGGATGTGCGACCTTCGACTCGTGGTTTGACTTATGACTCAATCAAAAAATACATCCACTCCATTAACTGCACAACACACACCGTGTTCCAGAACCATAAAGTAGGGAAATGATGTCAGACATGGCATCAACATTGCTTTGATCTTTCACTTCGAAGGCCCCTCCTCTGTCCCTGACCATCCCCCTGTAACACTCACTGACCTGCAGGTTGATGTCCTGAAGTCCAAACACCTCAAACTGGCAGATGGCAAACAGTGACATCCCGATGCCGATGCTGTTCCACAGCGTTCCCACCACGGCGTACCACAGCACCGTGCCCACGTTCTCGAAGAACGGCCCGGTGGGCATGAAGTAGCCGTTGTCCAGGACGATGGGTGGGAGCATGTAGAGGAAGAAGACTTCGGAGCTGAGCACGGCGGGCGGCTCCTCTTTCACCGAGTGCATGATGGCGCCCACGATGAGGCCGATGGTGATGAGGAGGCAGGACTCCGGGATCCAGATGGTGATTTTGTGGTAGATGTGGAAACCTGGAGAGGAGAGAGGGGGGAGACGCGACTCATGTGTACCTTTAACCCAGGAAATGAATCCTCCTGTCATAATGCAGAAGCTGGATCGATCCAGACGTACCAATTTTGGCAAAAGAAGCCAGAAGCACCCAGAGAGTGAACTCAAATGGCACCTGAATGCGAGGGTAGTCCATCGTGAACACAGGGAGGTTTTCCCTCTGCTCCTCAGGAAAGGCCTGAGGTTCATCGTTTGGGTTTGGAGTTGCGACGGACGGGAAACCGGACGGTGGTAAAGGTTTGGAATCCTGAATCTCACATCTCCCTCTAGGGCAGCAGAGCAGGAGGAGCAGCAACAAACAAATTATTCCTCTCTGGATCTTGAGTCGAAAAACAAGCGAGGTCCACATTTCCACTCAGGTGTTTCCAACGTGGGCTGTGACACGCTCACAATTTGAGCGGCAACAGCAAGTTAAAATGAATCTGAATCAAGGATTTCCCAGAGCAACACTTTCATCCAATCACATGTTCGGAGATTAATTTGAAAAAAAATGTCATAAATGACTTTTTGCTCTAAAACTTACATTCATTCCTTCACCTGACCTGACTGAACAGGAGCAGATTCCTGTTTGCGGTGTTGCTGAACCTGCTTGTGCCGTGCCTACTGGGAGGAGTCACTCAAACAGCCGGAATGAAATACGCGGGGAACAACGACATGACATCATCCCTGTCACCATGTTGACATTGGTTCAAATCCACCAGCTGCAGAGGTTCAGTTATTTATCATCAGTTGATTTTCACATGAACCAGAACACACACACACACACACACACACACACACACACTGGGTCAGGGCTGGAGCTTGCAATACCATTCATGATCCACATGGTGGCAATAGAAGATCTTTCCACGGTGACAAAAATGGCTTAACTACAGAGCTAGAACATGCAATGTCATGAAGCCTCCACATGATAGCAATGGAAGGCAGCTCTACTGCAGTGCAGCGGTATTACCAAAGGTTTACATGGAAAATGTTTCAACATTATTTATAAATATCAATGATATTCTCATTCATGTCGGTACATGTATTAACAGATGGATTAATTATAATATAGTATAATATAATATAAAGTAGAAATTCTCAGTTTTATATATTGACAGGGCCTCACCGTCAGAAATGTTAATTCAGTACGTTACCTAGGTACATTATTTATTTACTTGTACATTTACTGCAGTATAAAGTTTGAGGAGCTAATGTGAGTCTGAGCTGAATTAGAGTTACAGTTTATGGGATTCAGTGACATCGTGTGTCCCTGAATAGCCCTCAGTGGAATAACTTCACATTCAATTTCAGTAGACATAAATAGACCTTTAATCTTTAAAGTAATGGCAAAGTAATAGCCAGATGAAAAGGTTTCAGTAACAACAAGAGACTGACTGTCTTTGGAATGTTTTTATTGTGGTCAGAGAAACGGGATGAACTTCATTGCAGATGTTCTGCAGCACAGGTGAGTCACCACAATGTTTGAGTGAGGGTGTGTCAGACGCACAGAGCGATGGGTTCACTGTGATGACAGAGCAAAAGACGAGGAATCCCATCATGCACTGCTCCTATTATAGGAAGGGGCAGCAGGAGGAGGAGGAGCTGCCTGGAAATCAAAAAAGAAAAACACTTGATGAAACAAGTGATTGATAACAAAAAAACTGTTTATCAAACTCAAATTCAGCCTGATCTCACCTTTCTACCAACGTCCATGACCACGCCCATGACCACGCCCCTGACCACCCCCATGCCCCCTGCCATGCTTTTTTCTGCGCCCATGTTTTCCATGACCACCATCGTCGGAGCTGCTTTCGCTACTGCCGCTGTTGTCATTCCCGCCTCCACTCCCGCAACGATGAGGCTTGTGGTCACGTCCATGGTCACTGTCTCCATGGCGATTAGGGCTACCATCATGGCCACTTCTTCGATGACCATCATCATCCTCATCCCGTTGTCCTCCATGACCACCACCATCCCCATGGTGGTGTCCACCATGACCACCATCATCCCCATGGCGGTTTCCACCATGACCACCATCATGACCACCACCATCCCCATGGTGGTGTCCACCATGACCACCACCATCCCCATGGCGGTTTCCGCCACGATCACCATCATGACCACCATCATACTCATGGCGGTTTCCTCCATGACCACCATCATGACCATGATCCTCCCCATGGCGGTTTCCTCCATGACCACCATCATAACCACCACCATCCCCATGGCGGTTGCCTCCATGACCACCATCATGACCACCACCATCCCCATGGCGGTTTCCTCCACGATCACCATCATAACCACCACCATCCCCATGGCGGTTTCCTCCATGACCACCATCATAACCACCACCATCCCCATGGCGGTTTCCTCCATGACGATCATTGTATTCATCACGCCGGCCTCCTTTCCCTTCATTATCTTGAGGCCCATGCTCGTGATCATGACCCCCCTGTGACCCCTGGTCCTCTGGCGAGGGCCCCAGGTTGAACCCTGAGGGGTGGTCCTCTGTGGATGAACCAATCAGACAACAGAGTCAACATCGACTTGACATCTGGACAAATGATACAAACGAAGAATAAAGATAGTTATTTTTCTTACTTGAGCTGGTGCCGAACATTTCCTTTCTTCAGCAATTGTCTGTGAGAAGGTGATGATGATGATGATGATGATGATGATGAAGACAACAAAAAATGAAAAAACAGGGATGGGCCGTTCATGTTTCAGTTAAACCAGTTTGATCTGCACTCTAAATGAGTGTGCATGATTAAAACCCAACACCTGTACAGCATGAGCCTTTTGTTAAGAGAACGAATAAACATTTTTGCAGTGTCGGCAAACATAGCGCTGAGTCGCTACGTCTCCTGCTGCCGTGTTGTGTTTAGTTTAAACTTCTGACACTGACAGATTTAAATTAACAATGGCTGTGTTTGTCTTAAAGTGGATTAATTTCATCATATGAATTTTCATTGTTGATCTAAAAGCCGCAAAACTTAATCCAAGTTTAATTCCATCATGTTAAAGATCTATGAAGAAAAACTTGCACGCTCACCTGGTCAGACGTCCGTCAACAGCTGTTGATTATGTCCGTGCAAAGCTGACGAGCGATCATTAATAAGCAAGCTGAGACCGGCTCATCAGCGATCTTGTCTGATCGTGTCACCGGAGGAGGAGTCAGAGACAGCGGCTTCAAAATGAAGATGTTGGAAAAAAATGATGTGACAGATTCTTAAACTGGATCTGAGATGTCTGAAGGAGGTTGACATACCAGGCGTCACATGTGTGTTCAAGTGACACGCCCACCTGTCCACACCTAACCATCAGACTGTGTTTACTGTGCAAATACACAGTCTTAATTCTTCAGAGGCACAATACAAATCTATGATGGTCACAGGAGAGCACCTGTGGGCGTCTCTCTGGTTGCGAAGCTGTATGTGTCCAGCAGAGGGAGTTCAGGCATCATGTGTGAGGAACTGGGGTCATGTGTTGGGGAGGGGGGGGTGGGGGGGTAGGCTCCTCTGAGAGAAACTGAGCAGATAATAGAGGAGCAGAGCAGCCGCCACCATCACCTGCAGAAGGGAACTAACACTTTGTTCTATTTCCCTTTTTCCTCCTTTGACCCGTTTTCATTTCAGTGCAGAACATTTACTACAGGTGGGTTGGAGTTGGTTACAATGTCAACATGTTTGACATTATAATACAACTCCATTTGAATCAGTTTATGAGCATACTATGTTTTATTTTGGAGACTTTATGGAAATATATTTTGGTATTCATCTGAAATTAATCTGTGACGTCACTCACTCTGACTCCAGCTGATCTGATGTCGATGGCGCACACAGAGCCAGAGGCGTCATGGACGACGTGGATGACCGGAGAGCATCAGCATGGGGGATGAGGTGGTGGCGAGGAGCCGGTCGGCACAGGAAAGTGGACAACAGCCATGAGGAAGAGGAGCGGGAGGACGAGGAGCTGGTGGAGGTGCTGCTCCGAGGGAGAGCTCCATGGGGCTTCACCCTGAGGGGAGGCAGTGAGCACAGAGAGCCACTGGTCATCACCAAGGTAATGGTGATCAACAGAATTCATACAACAAACAGTTACTAATGTCATGTACTTTCTGTTGTTCTCGGTAATCATACAACAATAAATGAGAATATGAAATCATTCCGTGGGACGTTTGACTCGCTGTATTTTAAGTACCCGAGGGAATGTTTTGTAAAAGTGAGCAAATATTGACTGGCCCTGGATTCCTGGACTCAGGGTGTAGAATTTAAAGTGTCCCATGGTGTGAAACGTCAGAGCAGGTTTTGTTTCCACCTTCACATCACAACACTGAGGTGTGAGATATTACACATCAGTTTAAAAACTGTCACTCTGCTCATGTCAGCCACTTGAAGAAGCAGAGTCACAAACATCTGGGTGGTGAGGGAACATTTAACTCACATAGAACAGGTAATAAAAGTGGATGTATATTGGGAATTGAACCAACAACCTCAGGTTTTTGTGCTGCAGCTCATGAGGAGGCGGATCACCTCAGGTTACCACAGGGTTTAACTTTTCATAGGAGGCTCAGGTGTCCCTCCTCCGTGAAACTGAACCTGATCCACGATGTTTGTTGTTTTCTGGTTGACGGTGTTTGCATGCGGAAGGTTTGAGGCTCGACTCACTGCCGTTGACCGGTGTTTGTGTTTAGGTGGAGCAGGGCAGCGCGGCAGAGGCCGTCCATCTCCTAGCCGGGGACGAGATGGTGAGCGTCAACGCTGTCCCCCTGGGGGGCTCCCGACAGGAGGCCATCTGCCTGGTGAAGAGCTCCCACAAGACCCTGACACTGGTGGTGCGGAGGTAGAGAGAGAGAGAGAGAGAGAGAGAGAGAGAGAGAGAGATGTAGATTCTTTTTTAAGTGTCTGTGATGCGAGGGAGAGTTGGGGGGGCCGTCGCTGCCTGACAGCCTCACACGTGGGCCTCTTGCTGTCTGTTTGCCCCTGAGAGGGAAACAAAAGGCTGCATTGTGGAGGCAGTCAGGCCTCAGCCAACACTCTGTTACCACAGCCCTGATAGTAACTGACTAAAGGAGACGCCCAGGTTCGTGTCGTCTGTGGGAGGAGCCATGTGTCCCGTCAACGTGCGACATGTGGATTTAGGTGTTTTGTTAAAGCTGCTGAAAAAAATCTACTTTGATGGAGAGTGGTAAGATGATTGAACACAACAATGAGCCAATTATATTGATGACATAATCCTCTTTGTTTGTGGCCGTCCACAGCCTCAGAACTCACATGCACACATGTGTTATAAAAAGTTGGATTCCTCATCCATCCTCTTCTGATCATTTTATCTGTTGATCATTGATTAATCTAATGTATAATGTATTTTATTAAGACTGTAACAGAGCAGAATACAAGAAGAGATTATTGAAACAGGTTCAAGATAAATGACTTTGTGTCTGGTGCCAGGAGGCGGATGATGGGGACCTGAGAGTACTAGCTTCACCCTGTGGAGAACTGGGGTCATTACAGAAGTCTCCGCGTATAATTTCTGCTATTCATTTTCTTAAAATGAAAGTGAAATTAAAAAAACGGCAGGTGAATAAACTGGATCAAGATGAATCATCTGATCCTTTAAAGGATTTTATTAAGTATATAATTGAGTTCAACTGAATTCTATGGACCTCATAAAAACCTGTAAAAATGTGGCTAATTACACCTAAAAATATAAAATAAATTGACCGTCAAATTAAAATGACTCCTAATCAAAGGAAAGTTGCCGCAGAGTTCATACTAGTTTATTGATTGTACTTCTCTCTCCGTCCCGTCAGAATGATGAACTCATCTGTTGACGGTGAAATGGCAATAGAGTCTTAAAGCTTGAATCCAATTACTAACAGCAAAGCCACAGGCCTGGGCTCAGATTTGCAGAGTGGGTTGAGTCCACAGGAGGAAAAAGGTGAGCCCACACTGGGATCTGATCCACTCGCTCACTCAGGATTAAACTCTGGATCTCAGACGGGTCACTGACTGAACACCAGGCTTGTATCTGGAGGGTCCATTTAAAAACAGGATCTTAGAGTTGGTTGAGTCGTCCTCAGGGCTGCTTGGACTCTGACGTCCTCCCCCGTTTGCAGGAGGAGTGGTACAGTCCGTGTTGCCTAGGTGAGTTGACACTACTTAGTGGGATAGGCCATATCAGCAGAGCCCATTGTTTTCAGGGGCTTTGGCTGCAGAGGGGGTGCTCCCGCTCCCCCTCCCCTCTCTCTCTCTCTAATGTTTGGATTTTAGAAGATAAAAAAGAAGATCACTCACCTCTCAGGTATTTCCTCTGCTTCTTCTCTGATCATCTGCCTCTTTCCTCTGTTTCATCTCCTGCGATTCAATCACTGGGTTTCCTCAGCGATGGGATTAGATCAGGAAGCGGTGGGTGGATGAGTTTGGAGATAACAGCAGGTTGTGTTGTTCGGCGTGTGTGAGTCACGGGGTCAGAGAGAGAAAGACCTCAAAGAGCCTGAGGGTGAGTTTCCTCTGTGTTCTTTAAAATCCTGAGGATCTAAGAGAAGGTGCAGAGAGGGACAGATGACAGCGTTACAGCAGGTAAACTGGCAAAAAATATATTTGTGTGTGTGTGTGTGTGTGTGTGTGTGTAAACACAGTAAATATACAAATCATGTCAGTGTTAAATCACTGTTATCTCTCCCTTGCATACACATTCTACTAGCAGCAGACTGTGTCGACAACAGATTGTATTTTGTGCGTTCGCGCGTGTGTGTGTGTGTGTGCATGTGTTCATATGCATGTTTTGACCTTTGACCCAATGATTACAATCCTCCCATTAATGTTTTTCTTTCTACCATCAACTGAATGCTTTTTAATATTTATGAATTGAAGTTCATTAAGACACGATACAAAAAGTAGAACTAAACCAAAGATTGACCTCGACCAAAGTAATACTTGTGATACTGTCTGCATTTACTTTTTTGAATAGTCAAATCAAGAGGAAGGTCATGTGACCCTTGAGTTTCATCATTAAGCCAGATGTTCCAGCTGTTTGTGGTGGTCAGGTTATCAATGTGTGACTTTCTCTCTTGACAGTTTTCACCCTGTTCTTTGTGTTTTAATGCTTTTGAGGCTGGTTCAGGCAGTGACACACACACACATGCGCACACACACACACACACTCACACATCCATAAGCCCAGCTGTGATGACGCTGGCACTTTCCTTTGTGTGTGTGTGAGTGTTGGGAGTTCAGTGCGGCAGCAGGCGCTCGGCCCCACAGGCTGATGATGCCACCGCTGCTGCTGCCGCTGTAGCTGCTGCTGCATCTGTGGTGCCAACAAGCTGGTGAATCAGCAACACGTGTCATTACTGTGATAAGAGCAAAAGGTCGAGGGAACGTCAGTTATTACTGTGTGACCACTTGATGAATGCGACACGTGCGTGCTCAGCTTGTGGAGTAAATATGGGGATTACAGTCATAACAGCTGTATGTGCGTATGTTTGATGTGTTGACAGTTAGTGTACATTTAAAGATACTTTCAGAGCTGCACTCAGTAATCACAGATCATCTCCAGAGATGATACGGGGGGGATATACATGAGGAATATTAAAAATCAGAGTGCAGACATTTTCCAAATCTTTGCCTGTGGTCCCTCAGGTGAAATGTTTGGACACTGATTTCAGACCTAAGCTGAAGGTCAGATCTTTTCCTGGGCGGCGTGTGAGAATGCTACTGAATGAATGAGTGAGTGAGAACCAGCTCCCTTATAAAGAAAATCTGAGTGAGCCCATGTTTGTAACACGGGATGCAGTTGCTGTAAACACACACACTCACCATGGTCCAGGCCTGAGTGGATCACATAAGCGTCTCTTCTCTGCTCAGTGAAGGGCCACATGGTATCTGCCTCCTCCTTTTCCTCCTCCTCAGACTGACATTGGCTGGTATCTCTAAAAACAGACGCTGACCAGAGCCAAACATTCCTGTCGGTGCTGTGTTTTCCCACAAGGGCACTGAAGGAGATATGGGACAGAAAAGGCGGCTTTGTGAAACAGAACAGGAAGTGCACATAAGTATTATCTCTGATGGTAACAGGTGTCAGAAGTCTCCCATTGTTTAATATTTGATTTCATTGTCCATTCATTTTGTTTACATTTCACCTAATTAAATTTAATTCAAGTTGGGAGGAGAGGTTCCCACATGAACCAACATTTTCGAGCATAAAATACAGTTTTCTGGTTCATGACCTTCACTTGTTTGTCTCCATGTGTAGAATCACCAACATCGCCACCTTCTGGTGACCTTTGTCAGCCTAATTAACTCACTCGAACTGTCTGTCAACATTTTAATTATAAGTCATGTTTATCCCTGTCCATTTATTTACAGGTTTATTTCTTTATTTTCTCACAATGAGGATGATGTGTAGACATGTGACCGTTGAGACCTGATGGTCCAGTTGTGTATTTCCTGTGTTGGTCTTTCTGGGGGCAAAGTTGTGGTGTCGACGCCCCATCGCAGCCTCTCACAGTCTAAACACTAGATAACAGCGAGGACATGGGACAGGACAATAACTCCTCCCCCTCATCTCAAATCCCCCTCAATAATCCCCTTGGAGGAAATCTCCTCCAAGCACAAGGTGGAGTGTGTGTGTGTGTGTGTGTGTGTGTGTGTGTTGTCATACCAGAGAGGGTGGGGCGGGGTTCACGAAGGTGGTGGAGGGAGGCCGTGGCTCCTCTGTCATGGACTTGACAGATGCTTGTTTCTGTCCGGCGGGTGGGAGTGGTGGTGTCGGAGTGTGTGTGTCTCTCGGTGATGAAGTGCTGTTGAAGGCGCGAGTTGAGGAGAAGTCAGGCAGAAGTGCCCTTTTTTTCCAAGCAGACCTGTTTTGAAGCAGAGATTCAGAGGGTGGGCGAGTTACCAGGCTGCTTCCATGCAGTTTCATTTTCTGTCTAATTGCAGCAACAGACGTACCAACAGCCAACTGGGTCATGTATGTTTGGGTCTCATGTTTTCTTGAATGAGCCCGGTCCAGAGCTCGGCTCATGTTTCCTGGGAAGCGAGCGGCAGCGTCTCCTCCCTGTGGAATATCTGCGACGGAGCAGCTGTATCCCCTGACAATAGACCCTCCGCTCTTCAGAAACATTTGCATTTCCATTGTGCAGGAGGCAACTCTCACTAGTGACAGGAGGGAGGGAGGGAGGGAGGGTTTCCATGTTGTTCAGGGAAAGTCACATTTGTCTGGAATAAACATATAAATGACCTCAGGGTGATTCAAAACAATCTGTGGCTGTTTGTGTTTACATGAAATCAGAGAAGTGACAGAGAATCTCATGGCAGTGAAATAAATACAGGCAGACTCTCAGACTCCTGGGAGATGGCCAACAGAGATGTCCCACTTGTAGCGAGGATACCGGAGGGAGGGAGATCACCTCCCTAAATTCCTCCTGGCATTCCTCCTTGACCTGGCAGGGTCAACGTCTCCATCCAGGGGTGACTCAGGCTCATTCCGAGAGATTTCACTTTGCGGAGGACGATTCGAGGCATTCGAGAGGTTTTCTGCTTTGATTTATTCATAGTTGAGAGATGAAGCTTGTTGTTGTGGTCGGGAGGCCGTGGATCCACTTTGCATCCGTCTAATTTTTCGAAAAGCTCAGCAGCTAAGCCTCGTTGGAGCCATATGGTTGTGACAGATCTGTCTCCTGCGCCTGTTGTGAGGCCTGCTCACAATAATACAACCAGGTTCTGACTCTGAATACCTGGCGACCTGGGCTTCACACAACATTCTACATAATCTTTCGAGATGCTGACCTGTTTGAGATATTGACAATACTTGTTGTCCCGCTTTATGTGGCTGTGACTGAATGAATCTTAGATTCTAGATGTGACTTTGACATTTGGTTTGCCTTCTTTCTCATTGACCCACATGGAACCTGTGTCTTTGCTTGGTCTTAGCTCCACACCAGACCAAAGACAGATGGTCAGACCCTTGAAGTGATTGAGAAAAGTTAACAACAGTACAACAGAATATGTGTCAGACCATCAGAGGTCAGAGGTCAGAGTGCATGAGTGTCCTGGTGCTGGTTTCTTGTTTGATGCCAACGTGTCCTCCTCTTTCTCCTTTAACCCGCCACCCGTCATCAGGCCTAAAATGGTCGACGTGGTGTCGCCACGCACAATGCCGTCAGAAACCGAAGTTCACGTGGCGAGGAGCTTCCTCACCAAGATTTTGCGAAGCTCCATGAGGTACTGTCAGCGAGGCTCACCCTCTCGTGTTTGCTCGTAGTCTGTGGTCGTTGAGCTTTTGGACGTTGTGTTGTATTTGTTCCTTCAGTGATGTTGCTAGTCCCACGTTAGCTCTATTACTGACTTGTTTTCAGTTCTGTCGTCCGTTCTGCAGTTTGATGTAATAATCCTATCTGTTTCCCTTTGATCACGCACTCCAGGAAGAACCGCTTCAAAGGGTATGTGTACGTTTAGTCTGAACATTGTGTTTTAGTCCAAAAAAAGAGACACCACTCAGCATGACTATCACTCGCTCATGAGAATTCGGACAAACAGAGTGGAGGCTTCACTGTCAAACACTCTGCGATAAGAGTAAATTGTTGTTTTTGCTCTGCGCCTCACAGAAAGAATGATCCAGGCTCGCGGCCTCATTCCTGGCACTCGTCCAAGCTGACAGAAGAGGAGTCAGATCCCACTGGAACAGAGACCACACTGGCACCAGTCTGGCAACCAAAACATGAAGCAAGGTGAGGATTTGAAATGATCTTTTAGCCTCTATTCGCAAAGACATTTTGTGTCATTGACTTTTCTTTATGCTTCACATCACAGGTCCAAAGAGTTGTCAGCTCAAGGGGAACCGAACACTCAGCATCAGATAACCAGTCCGTTCAGCTCAGTGACCAACATGGAGAGACTTGACCGCCCCGCTCATCCTTTTCCACCGGGCCATCTCTCACCCACTAAATACATCAGCGGCGCAGAGCCCCTCAGTGGACCCCCAGGCAAGAGAGACCCCGCCTTTAACTGTTTCACCAACGGCTCCGGTCCTCCTGTTCACGACCTGAGCGCATGTGGCAGGAAGGGCACCAGCGCTGAAAACATCTTCTTCAAGGGTCTTCAGACTGAGGGGCTTCCACAGGCCGGACGGCCCCGGTACCTCCAGCTGACGCTGGGGAACGGAGGCTGGGAGGGGTCACGGGCGGAGGAGCAGCTGGCCTCTCGTGTCTCCATCGCAGGGAGACCTAGCGTGGGCCCAGTGTGGCAGGTACCAGAGAAGAAGTCCCAGTCTCCACCTCCTCCACCACCCCCCTTGCGAAGTGACAGTTTTGCAGCCACTAAAGTCTTCCCTTACTCTGATGGGCCGGGGGGTCATACAAAGAACCACGCCAGGTCTGTGGAGAAACTGAGCGACAGCAACGAACACAACGGCCTCAGGTCTCACCAGGAGAAAGCCTCCGAGAACAGACACAGCTTCGTCCCCCCGCTCGCCAAAGACTTCCTCCATCCCAACACAGCAGCAGCAGCCGATGACAACCGCAACCAGCTGCACCCAAACAAACTCTTCTCCTTATCCAGCACTGACGTTCGACAGCCACATCACACCAACGCACCTGACCACCAGAGGCAGTACAGCGACGAAAGCCCCTTCTACCTGCAGACCAGATCAGCTCCTTCGGCAAAGACTCAAAGTGTCGGGAGCTACTATCGCAGCCTCCAGGATCTGCCCACCAATGTCCTCAACCGTAAACATGCGCAACACTCCACGGCGTCTAGTGCGACTTCTGCTGCAAACACAAACACCGAGAGTTTTGGGAACAGCAGATACTACGGCGCCACAAGTAAACATCTATTTCAGACCACTGAGCTCCAGGCCAGGAAGGGAAACATTAAGTCTAAGTATTCTCTACCTCAGTCCCAGATGCCTTACAGTGAAAATAAGGAGCGAAACGGCCATTCTAATCCTGGAAACGGTCTAACCCAGTACGACCATCAAACCTCGGAACACTCTATTCAAAGTCGCAGCCCAGAGGCGGCTGCAAAGAGAAGTGAAGGACAGAAGAGTGATATGAAAAGACACTGTCCACAAACGAATGATCAGAAGGTCGCCCATACAAGGCAGCAAGACCAGTGGGTTCCTCAGGAAGACCACAGAATATCCCCCCTGAAGACCCCACTTCTCCACTCGCTGGCCCAGGAGAGTCGGAGTCTCGCCGAGAGACAATCGGCAGCTACAGCCGTGAGTGTCACGTCCACCCAGGATACTGGTGAAATCCTGGCCGCAGGCAGTGGCAAAGTGAACCGCCGCAGTGACCGTTACGCCACCACCCTTCGCAAAGAGATCCAGCAGAAACGAGCTCAGCTGCAGAAGAGTCGCAGCGCTGCCACCCTGACATGTGATGCAGAGGAGGAGGAGGCGGAGGAATGGAGAGCCTCACAGACGTCTACCTCCTCTGGTGTTTCCTTTTCCAACACCTATAAGGATCACCTGAAAGAAGCACAGGCCCGGGTTCTCCAGGCCACCTCCTTTCAGAGACGAGATCTGGAGCCTCTCGGACCTGAGGTAGCCGTCCCCAAATCCACCAACGGACGCATCCGAGGGCGTAAACGCTTCCCCCTGGCAAAGAGGACGCACTCGTTCTCAGAGCCGGACAAGATCAACAAAGTCGGCATGGAGGTGGACCCCCAAAGAGAGTCGTTCGGAGAGCGCAGGAGGTTCTTCGAGACCAAACCAGCTTTCTCCAGAACAGTGCTGAAGTCCAGTCAGGGATCGAACCTGAACACAAACCTGGGCGAGAAACAGCCAGAGGAGACGCACTCATCCACGGGGCCCAGAAACCTCAGCCCTGGACAGAAGCAGAAGTTAGTGGAGCAGCAGCGGCTCGGCACCTTCGCTGAATACCAGGCCACGTGGAACCAGCAGAAGAAGTCAACAGAGGTGAAGACGCAGGGGAGGTATCACTCGGCCGAGAATATCCTCGACACAGACGCTGAGGAGAAAGTCGTCTGCACACACGAGAGATCCAGATCTTCTCCCTCGGCAGACTTTTACACGCAGGTTGGTTTTGACATCTCTAATTTCATTCAAATGTTTAGAATCTTTCCTCCAACAGTCCACTGTCTATTTACTCAACCCTCAACGTTAACGTTTTATTTTGCAGAATATTCCCTCGTCATGGAGAGACCCTCAGGCCCAGCAGAGCAGTCACACCAGCAGGTGAGGTCTTAGTTTGATGTACTCAGGATTATGTCTTATCCTTCCAAAAAGATTCATGAGAATCTCTCCTGTCGTTTTTGTCATAATCCTGCAATAATCCTGACAAACTACTGGACTGTGGCAAAACAGGGCCCTCCAGAAAAGAGTTAGCACAATAAGAGGATGGACATGTTAAATTCCATTAAAGGTTCAGTGTGTAAGATTTGCTGACATCTAGTGGTAAAGTTTCATGTTGTATCCATTACCTCACCATCACTCTTCTGAACATGCAGGAGAACCTACGGTAGAATTCAGTTGTCATTCAAACTCAACAGATGTTTACTCTGTCCACTCTGGGCTACTGTAAAAAGCATGGCGGCGCCCACAGAGAGGACCCGCTCCTCATGTAAATTCAAATTAATAGGCTCATTTAAGGGTAATGGGGAAAAAAAACATGTAGGGGATTTTACATTCATGAAAATGACAGTATTTAATAAATCTGTATTATTTTCAGAAGTGACAAAGATGACAGAAATCTTACACACTGCATCTTTAAATGATGGATATGATGTTTCAATTGCATCCAGGAAATCTGCCATCATATTTTGGTCTTTATACTCAGATGTTTGCAGATTCTGTCGTTTTTCCATGGAGACGTCTTTTTCTGCGTCCTCAAAAAAGAGTCTGGTTTATTTCTTACATCCCAAAATATTGGTCCTTTTATTGTCTCCTGCTGCATTCACACGTGCAGAGTTTCTGCTTTGTGTGGCCCCTGGGATTCTAATGTGGGCCTCCCTTGGGGAAAGAATTGCCCACCAGTTGACACAGGCAACTTCTAGAAGAGCTCCAGAGTTAATGAGGTCAGCGAAAGGCCAAGCAGCCTCTGACGCCTCCTTCAGCAGCTGTGTGAGTGAACATCCACCTGCACACTCTGACCTGTCAAAACATCCTGTGGACAGAAAAGCTGCTTGAGTTTCATGTGGATGTGGAATGTGCATCAGTGGTGGGATTTCTGCGTCAGGTTTCCAGGGCTGATGGATCGTTTTCTTTGACACTAGATCCATTTTCCACTTTTATCTGCTGCTGTGGTCAGAGCTCATGTTGAGCTGACAAGAATCTCCCCGACTCCTGCAGTAAACGACACCCCAACTTAAAAGAGTGTGTGTGTGTGTGTGTGTGTGTGTGTGTGTGTTCACTGGTGATTAACGGCGGGTGGAAGGTGTATCAGTTCATTCCTCAGCTGCGGTTAACAAAGACCACCCACTTATCTGATGTCTTCGTGAACACTTTCTTGGTCGGATGGTGAAATCGATCCACAGCGTTTGTCCTTTTGTTGGTTTCCTGCACAGACAGGAACGAAACCACACGTCAGGAAATGTGACATTCAACCACAAGTGTGCACAAACTTTAGATATCTGAGTGTTGCTCCATGCACAGTTTGAACAAGATAGTTTGAAGTCTATACATTTTATATTCCCCACTGACATATACCCCTATTATATACATTGTGATATCCAGGAAACTATTTATCTTGTGCAGATTTAATTGTAATGTGATGTGACACATTTATTTCATTTTACTAAATGAATGTCAAATGTTTTCTGTCAAAAACATATTTACAAAAATAGAGATTGCACTCACCATCAGTCAGAGACTTTGCCTCTGTGACTCATGCTGTTTCCATGTAGGTTTGTCTCAGAGCCAGATTTCCTCACAGTTTCACTTGAAAAACAGAAAACGTGGAGGTAGTCGACATTATAGAGCCAGGACCTGTTGCACAGCTCATTAAGGATAATAAAAGATGAGGAAAACTACTCAACTTAGTAGTTCCACTCACAAGAAATGTAACTGTGTTGTGTATCTTTACTTTATTTTCATGTATTTACTGGAAGTCTGTTGTGTTTATTTGGTAGGGACCATGTTTCATCTGGTACTGATGTAAATTGTCTTTATTCTGACCTCCAGAGCAAAGTCAGAGAACAGACCACGATATCAGCCTGACCACGGCGCACAGTCGGCCCCGTCAGTGCCCAGAAATGAAGGCCCGGCACCAGGCCTCTCCGACCACAGGACCAAACCCAATGCTGGCAATCCCTCTCAAACCACACTCTTCTCTGGCCCTCGCAGCCTCAGCCCCAATCCTGGCTCTCAGCTCCTGGCGCAGCCTCCACAAGCCAAGGACCTCCTGCCACTGCCCAGGCAACATTTAGGCCCAGAAACCACGTCCTCCTCCCAGGAATTCCTCCCTGGCTCCCAGTCCAACCTCCAGCCTGTGTCCACAGGCAGCTCTGACTGCCAGCACCATGTTTCTGTTCCTCCTGGCTCCGCCCCTGCCAGTTCCCCTCAAGCCAGCTGGACGTCCGGACCAGATGAGAGCAAAGAAGATGTAGAGCAGGAGAAGCAGCAGCTGGCGCCGCCTTCGTCCCTGCTCTCCTCCCGGACGACCGCTCTGTCCCCAGCTCCTCCAGATCGAGCCGGGTCGCCCTCGCCACAGTTTGCACCGCCGAGACTGACGGACAAACCGCCGACCGTGTCCGTGCAGGATGACTCAACGCGCAGGTAAGCAGCTTAGCCAGGAGGTGGTTCAGGTCTCCTCCGTGCCCCTCGTGATGCAAAGCTTCTCCCTGGTGTTTGGGAGAAGAGGCTTTGAATAAGAGCAGCAGGTAAACAAGTTCAAGAGGAGGCAGTTGTTGTGGATTTCCTGCTCAGCCCGAGATGAGTCAAAGTGGAGGCTGTCATTTTGCTTTCCATCGTCGCTCTACTGTACAAGCTGTCCTTCCATTGGACCCAGTCCACCCAGCAGCTCTCATTTCTGAGCCTTTCTGTCTTTGTTTATTTTTCTAAGACCCTTCCTCGCCTCAGTCCTCTGAATCTGTTCAGTTCCACCTTTAAAATAGTCAGAGCTGAATAAAGTCAAGGTTTGATTCTGAGATTTGTTCCCAGGTCAGAAAATGAGATGAGGCCTGCAGAAGGGATCGACGTGAACAGTCCAGCGAGGAAAGTCCCTGTGAGGATCATACATGCTGAGAGCATCTCAGACCAGGAGGGACGTGCCTACCTGCCGCAGAGCGCCGAGACCAGCAGCACCTGCCAGCCGCCACCCTGCTTCCCCTCACTGGGAACCCAAGGAAACCCAGCGTCGTCCCTGTTCAGCATCTACACCCGTCAGGGCACTCAGGACCCGGGTCAGGTTTCCTCATCGGTGCAGGAGTCCGGCTCAGCAGTTGAAGAGGAGGCAAAGAGAGAGAAACTGGCCAGAGACATCATGGGCAGAGACAAGTCCCTGGTGGACATCCTGGACCAGAGCGGCAGGAAGACCACCATGGACCTCATGGAAGGGCTGTTTCCCCCTGAGGAGCAGATCCTGGAGGGAGCCCACCAGAGGAGGAGGGCTTCCACCAGCTCCAGGTTGCTGACGGCCTCCCCCCACGGCGCGGAAAGGTGAAAACATCTTTGCTGCTACATCTTGAACATTTGAAAAGTGAATTCTATTTCTCCTGGTTACACTTGTACTTAGGCTGCTCTCTGGAGGCCAAAGTCGTCATTACAGCTGTCTCCCCCTGCTGTCGAAAGCTTGAAACTCACTCTTCTCTGTTGTTCTGTTGCGCTGTGTCGTCAGGAGGTCGGAGGAGGAGGACTTGTCCATCTCAGCAGCGGCGTCTCTGGTGCCCAGCTCCTCCTACTACAACACGTCAGCTCCCAAAGCTGAACTCCTCATCAAGATGAAGGACATGCGAGAGCAGCTGGAGGAGCAGGACTCTGAGGACGAGCTGGACGTGGACCTGGCCAGTAAAAAGGTAAAACTCGCCGGGCGCACACCTGTATGAGCGTTACGAAAAACTCTGGATTCTGATGATGTCACGGTCTCTCCGTGTCTTCCGCAGCAACAGCTGATCTCCAGTCTGGCAAGGAAGCTGGAGGTGCTGCGGGAGGCACGGCAGAGCCTGCAGGAAGATGTGGAGGACAACGAGAGCCTGGGTCGGGAGGTGGAGGCCACCGTGCAGCGCCTCTGTCAGCCCAACCAGCTCGACAAGTTCCGCATGTTCGTCGGCGACCTGGATAAAGTGGTGAGTCTGCTGCTGTCGCTGTCGGGGCGTCTCGCCCGGGTGGAGAACGCCCTCAACAGCCTGGAGGATGATGCCCCACTGGAGGAGAAGGTAAACACGATTGTTTTCCGGAGGTACATTTCTGAAAAACAGTTGCACCTAATAAACTGGTCAGTGTGGGTAGGTGACCTGTCTGAATCTGCCCCCCTTCAGCGCACCTTGACGGAGAAACGCAAGCTGCTGATGCGCCAACACGAAGACGCCAAGGAGCTGAAGGAGAACCTAGACCGCCGGGAGCGCCTGGTCTCCGGCATCATGGAGGTCCACCTGGACGCAGGGAGTCTGGACGACTACCGGCACTTTGTCAAGATGAAGTCGGCTCTGATCATCGAGCAGCGCAAACTGGAGGACAAGGTCAAGCTGGGAGAAGAGCAGCTCAAGTGCCTGTTGGACAGTCTGCCGCTGGAGCAGAGGCCGCCGCTCTGAGACCAACATCTGGTCCTGAAGAGTAAACAAAGGATCAGACTCACACCAAGCTAAAGGTGCAACATGTAGCATTTTTGATATCAATGTTGTTCAATGGTGTTCTGGGCTGAGACGATTACTTCCGGCTTCCTTTTCATTTTTGTTCCTCACAAAAAAATCATAATAAAACATTTCTTTTAAGAAATTATTATTTTTGCACTTGACGAACACCGCAGGCAAACTTCATGTGGTTGAAACTTTTAAATAATCACAAATATATATATATATATATATATATATATATATATATATACGTACACGGTCCCTATTGACCAAACCCAAACTCACACAGACCAGATGAAATCCTCACTCGCGGGTGGTCTTAGTGTCTCCAGTCTCACTGTATTTGTGTTTCTGCATTTGCGTGTGTTTGAAGGATAAAAGTGATATTTTCTAGTAATTTATTGTAGCCTTTATAAAAAAAACGGAGAAAAGGGGGGAAACGGTTCACCCCGTTATTTAATTTCACTTGACACACATTTTGTTTTCTAAAGACTGAATATGAGGAGTTTGATTCCATTTCAGGTTTTTGATCTTGAAGTTTTCTTTGCCACGTTTACATTTATGTGTATTGCTCTTTAAAAGTAGCTGTCACTGTTTCATATGATGCATTTCTCACTTTGGAGTGGAGCTTATCATTTCAGGTGAGGATAAGAGGTGAAGAGACAATGCTGACATGTTCCAGCAGCACGGAAGCTTGATGATTTTTTAAACACACATTTTCTAAACTCTGAGCGAGCAGCAGGACTGAGGGAGCAGCAGCTTTCATCAAACATTTTAGCACTTTACCGCAGTTTGGTCCTTTTGAATGATTTCAGTAGACGTGTATTTAAAAGAAGACGTGCCTACTGTGGCCGCTGTGATCTTCCTGGACTGATGTGGGCGTGGCCCTGGGTACCATGTATGACCCACTCTCTCTGTATGCAGTGTGCCCAACCACCTGATTGACAACAATAAAACAATATATCAGTCACATATTTTGCTTTTGTTTACACATACACACACGTCTTATATCATCTTGTCAATACATTGATTCATGGTAAAATATATATTATATCTTATATAATAGTAATAGAGTATAACATAAACGAGTAGATTTAACTCGCTCCCTCATTACAAATTCTGATCAGGAAGCTAAAACTGCAATTGAGATATGATTCAAACTTTATATTTAACATTGTCCAGGTCACCGGTGTTGTTTCCACTCGCCAAGCGTTTCAATGTGCAGATTCCAACTGTCTGCAAATGATGTATGGACACTCAACACACCACTTCAGAGAAGATGATGAAGGAAGAGGAGTTAGAGGTGTGTGTTTGAGAGAGAGAGAGGGAGAGAGAGAGAGAGAGAGAGAGAGAGAGTGTGGTCTCTGTGGTGTCAAAAGCAAGTGAAACTACTTGAATTTTTATTCTGAGTCCTTATAACGATATTTCTAATTACAATAAAAGTCAAAGGTGCTCATCGATTAGACTCATTATATTCCAATCATCATCATCATCATCATCATCACCCACGTCCTCATTCTCATCCTCATCATTATTAATCACGCAGGAGCAGAAGCGAGTGATGTGATTGGCTCCTGACTGCAGGAGATGGTGAGATAGTGTCATCGCGGGTTGAAGCGGTTTGAAGAAGAGCGGAGGAGCCTGAGAGTAACGGCTGGAACATCTCTGACACCACCTCAGCGCCTTCATTATTATCATTATCATCCATTTATCTCTATCAAAGAAACAAAACCTGGACTGTTTCACCTCTGATTTAAATGGATCTGACACCATCACTCTGCTGCTGCTGGATCCTCATCAGCTCCGGTGAGTGATGGATGAGACTGATGGCTCAACATGCTGCATTCACTGTGTCACTCTCCATCTTGGAGACATTTTAAAGATATTAATCTCTTATTTCTATTTTTTTCACAATATCAATCTCGTATGCTGTTGAGTTTCACTGACTTTAATGATACTTTTTATTATTCTGTGTAAATAAGATACATTTATTAACATTTTATATATTTCATATTTAATATAGTATATGTTCATATATTTAAAATGAAATACATCAAAATGAATTAAAATGGACTTATGTTACATCTAAATAAACAGACTGATATAATCACAAACACTGGCCTCACACACATTTGAACATTCGGTTGGTGCTCTGGGCTCCAGTTTCCTCACTCTGGCTGAGCTGAACTGCTCAAAGCTGGGAGCTCAGTCAGACAGACAGACAGACAGACAGACAGACAGATAGACAGACAGTGTGACGGACAGACGGACAGACAGACAGTGTGATGGACAGAGGGATGGACAGACAGACAGACAGTGTGACGGACAGAGGGATGGACAGACAGACAGACAGTGTGATGGACAGATGGACGGACAGACAGACAGTGTGATGGACAGAGGGATGGACAGTCAGACAGACAGACAGTGTGATGGACAGAGGGATGGACAGACAGACAGACAGACAGACAGTGTGATGGACAGAGGGATGGACAGACAGACAGACAGTGTGACGGACAGAGGGATGGACAGTCAGACAGACAGACAGTGTGATGGACAGAGGGATGGACAGACAGACAGACAGACAGTGTGATGGACAGACAAACAGAGAGATTGGAAAGAAGAAGAAATAATAGGAAGAAATTCCTGTACCTCATGCAGCTTCCCTCGGTGTCTATGTGACAGCTCAGCTTCTTCCTCCTCTCGTCTTGTGTCTCTGTCAGTATCATCAGCAGAAGACTGGACACATGTCCACACTGAGGACCAGCTCTTCAGGAGCCTGTTTGGAGGCTACAGGAAGTGGACACGTCCTGCGAGGAACATCAGCGACGTGGTCATCGTCAAGTTTGGTCTCTCCATTGCACAGCTGATTGACGTGGTAGGAACAAAAATAAAGAATCCTCTTTTAATTATGTGCTTCAAACATACTTGACCCATCCTCTGATTTCTCCTCTATCTTTATGTCATATGTGTCCATTTGTGATTGACAGGATGAAAAGAATCAGATGATGACGACCAATGTGTGGCTGAAACAGGTCAGAAACAAACCAGGCACAAACTCTTGTGAGGTTAGTCAAATAAATTATAATCCAAAAGAGTGTGTGTGTGTGTGTGTGTGTGTGTGTGTGTGTGTGTGTGTGTGTGTGTGTGTATGCGTGTGTGTCAGGAATGGACGGATTATAAACTGCAGTGGAGTCCGTCCGATTTCGACAATGTGACGTCCATCAGAGTTCCCTCCGAGCTCATCTGGGTGCCGGATATCGTGCTGTACAACAAGTAAAAGTGTACACACACACACACACACTCACACATCTACATATCAATTAAAATGATTCTAATCTTAGTTTTTCCTACAGGACAGTAAAAAGATGTGAGGTGGTTATCAGTGTCTGACAGAGTCAGGAAGGATGTGATGGTCTCTGACTTCCTGTGGGCGGAGCCTGTAATTAGTCTAAAGTGATCAATTACCTGCTTGATCCGGAGAACCACGTCCTCCTCAGCTGAAGAGCGAGGATGAGGAAGGACGGTCACTTACTGGGAGTCAAACAGCTTGACGGCACCACAGCTGCATATCAACATTTCCATGTAGAAAAATGGATGATATATATGCAAATGATCGCGATGAATAAATGACCCTGTTTCTGTCACGGCTGCACGGTGATATTGCATCATGCACTTTTAAGTGGAGTCTGGTTTCAGCCCTTTGGGGCTGGAGGAAGCATTAATTCTGCAGTTTTGTCTGTAAGGAGATGAAAATCCTCTCCACCTTCAGCAATTGCCTAAATGAGCTTGCATCATGAATACAGTGTCGTTAACATCCACTGATCAATTATTTAAAGCTGCCTGTGTCAACGGGGATAGCTGCAGGTTTCTTGATTCACCTTTTTTGTTTGAAATGTAATGAGATGCAAAAAAAAAATGCATTTCATAGGCCGAGGACGTCTTTTTCCTCACAGTGATACTTCCTCTTCCAGTGCAGACGGAGACTTTGCCGTCACCCACATGACCAAGGCTCAGCTGTTCCACACCGGCCGGGTCCTCTGGGTTCCTCCCGCCATCTACAAGTCGTCCTGCTCCATCGACGTCACCTTCTTCCCCTTCGACCAGCAGAGCTGCAAGATGAAGTTCGGCTCGTGGACCTTCGACCGGGCCAAGATCGACCTGGAGCCCATCGAGAACACGGTGGACCTGAAGGTGGGGGCAGACGCATGCGAACGTTCACTGGTTTACGCGCTTGATGAGCTTTGAAGGTATAACGCGATGAGCCGAGAACACAGAGATAAAACGGCTGCAACTTGCAGGATTACTGGGAAAGTGGCGAGTGGGCGATCGTCAACGCCGTGGGGACCTACAACACCAAGAAGTACGACTGCTGCCACGAAATCTACCCCGACATCACCTACTACTTCGTCATCCGCCGCCTCCCGCTCTTCTACACCATCAACCTCATCATCCCCTGCCTCCTCATCTCCTGCCTGACCGTGCTGGTGTTCTACCTGCCGTCCGACTGCGGCGAGAAGATCACGCTGTGCATCTCCGTGCTGCTGTCGCTCACCGTCTTCCTGCTGCTCATCACCGAGATCATACCGTCCACGTCGCTGGTCATCCCTCTGATCGGGGAGTACCTGCTCTTCACCATGATCTTCGTCACGCTGTCCATCGTCATCACCGTGTTCGTGCTGAACGTGCATCACCGCTCGTCGGCCACCCACACCATGCCCCGCTGGGTGAGGCGGCTCTTCCTGTGCGCGGTGCCGCGCTGGCTCTGCATGAAGCGCCCGAACCATGACGCGAGGCCTGCGCGGTGAGACAACACTGGAGTCATTCATGTTCAGGGGTCACGTTCCCAATGAACAGGAAGTGAGTTGTCAATATTGACCAAAGTCACTTTCTCTTCTCAGGCAGCGCCTGCAAACTCCTGGCCCCTCCCACGTTATGTCCACCTGGATCACGGAGGAGTCAGACATCGATCTCCATGGTTACCAGGGTGGCGACGCTCGCCACAGCAGCCACCAGGGGGACTCGTTCGGCAGCAGGGATGAACTTCAACACTGCGATCTTCACGGATATCCCAACGTGGCGAGGTTAGGGGTGAAGATCGGAGGTCGGCCCAGGATCTCCTCCCTCTCTCCCCCTTCCCCTCCATCTCTTGGTTACACCCTCCTCCCCCAGAGATGCTCCAGCTCCAGCCTGGACTGGGACACCCCTCCGGTGGAATCCATCCAGAGTCCCTCTGCCTCCGTTTTGTCTCCCGCCGTGGTGTCAGCCCTGGAGGGGGTCACCTACATTGCAGAGCATCTGAGGGCAGAGGACGCAGAGTTTTCAGAAAGTATCATCCCGCCCTCTTTCAATGAGACACGGAGATTTTAGGAAAAGTATCTTATTCTTCGTTTCTTCTTTGTCTCGACAGGTGAAGGAGGACTGGAAGTACGTGGGCATGGTCGTGGACAGAATCTTCCTGTGGATGTTCATAATCGTGTGTATGCTGGGGACCATTGGACTCTTCCTGCCTCCGTGGCTCTCGGGAATGATTTGAATTTACACACTATGAACCAAAATCAATAAACCTTTATGAGGTGGACTGTGGGTGAAGGTGGAATTAGGAGTCATTAGAATATGTGAATTGCAGACAGATTCGTATTTTCAACCAAGGTGTTTTAAAACTAAGAGAGGGCAAACAATACACCTCTGTTAATAAACAACTGTAATAGATAAGAACACATTTGGGAGTGATCCAGGAATTAATGGATTTTCTCAAATCTCAACTCTCTAAGAGTGTGTCTGACTTCCCAGTCACATGATATCTACGTATAACAGGCCTGATATGTAAATTACAGGGTATTAAAGTAGCTGCCAGTCACAGTTGTAGTAGCCCCTCTCTGCTCCTCATTATAACGTCCTGTCAGTTCATTTCAACATGATGGAATTACGATTCTATACAGGTCAAAATATTCACTTACACTTATCTCCACATGATTTAATCCTGCCGTTGTAGTTTCTCATAGAATCCATGAGGGGGAGGTGATGTAGCGTGGACAGTTCTCTCAAGCTGCAGGGGGCGCACAAGGAAACAAATGATTGCTGCAGTGTGGTTTAAACTGTTTAACTCATTTGAAGAGATGTGGAAGAAGGTCAGCAGAGCGTCCATTGCCATGTTGAAACAGCAGCTGTGTTACTGTGAGATACAGTCACCGTGACCACTTCTTGACGCGCATGGGTCATAACATTGCCCCCGATCCTCACCCGGAGCCAAACACAGAGAGGTTATGAAACTCGAAGAAATTTCTTGGAATCAGGGCATGGAATGTTTCCCCCCGTCACGGTTAAGCCCTGATCCTGGTTAAGATGCGGGAGTGATAGCGAATTAAATGTCTCACTTATGAAACTTCACATGACTGTCACGTCATCTTCTACCACTTATCGAGTGTTCCGGGTCGCAAGGTATTTCTACTTGTAGGGGGCCTTTGGGGGTATCATGGGGCCTGTTTCAGGGTGTCAGGGCCAGTGACACTGCGGCAGCGCCCAAGTGGGATTTGAACCAGTGATCTTTACTCTAACCAGTGAGCCACTGCCGCTCCACTCCACATGACTGCTTTCTAGTAAACAGCAGCTTTCAAAGATGAGCTGAGGCATGTTTTTACTATTCCATCAGCCTGGAAACATTTCAACCGGGCTGATGGACAAGGCGACATATGATTTCACACACTATTTTATGCAACACATGTTCAAAATGGGCTTTTCATAACTACATAATGTCTGTATAGAGACTAAAATGTAACAGTGGGTATATATAGTATTTGATAAAGATGTGTTTCATGCTCACAACTGTTATTGAGTGCAGCCGCGGAGGACGAGTCGAGGGGCTGAATCCGCTTCGTTGTCATGTCCATTTATTTATTACTAAATTAAAAATGACTTTCACATGCACCGACATGGAAACTGACTTTACAGTTAAAAAAAAACCATGCAGATAATTTCATGCTAGAATAGGTTAGAGTCCCGATTGTGTGGTTTTAATTGATTGCTTTCTGATTATTGTTCATTCTAATTTAGCGGAAAATCTAATCACATCTACTTAAATTCTATTCATATAGCCCACATTTAAAAATCATAGTCTCACAGGGCTTCACAGGGTGGGTAACTTCCTCTGTCCTCAGACCCTCAGCAAGGGTCAGGAAAAACTACCGAGGGGAAAAAAACCTTTTAACAGGGAAAAAAAGAAAAGGTATAAACCTTAGGGAGAGTCACAGGTGAGGGATCCACTCCCAGGACGGACAGACGTCAGATAGATGTTACATAGAATGTTCAATAACAATAAATACATTATAAATGTGAATGATTGAATGTTTATGTCCATCTTTGTTTTGGTCTTTTCCGATCTCCTGGTTTATTGCGGCTCACTCACACGTTCAGGACCCTCCACCAGATCAGTCGTGGCTTTCGTTCACCAACAGCAGCAGAGCTGGAAAAACTGTTAAAAATCGTTCACGATGGTGCATGTGGTTTTCTGAGTTTAATGTAGTAGGGGGACATAGGGTTTGTGGCAGAGATGAGAATTTGAGCGCAAGAGTGCTCAATCTATGTGCTCAGTCTAAGTGCATGATGGGAAATACCCCCCAGCAGTCTGAGCCTATAGCAGCTTAGTGTGGACTATTCAACTCAGGACTCGTCTGATCTAGTTTTGACTATAGGCTGAAAGGTAGAGACAGAATCAGACTCCTGGACTGAGAGCGGGAGCTGGTTCCACAGGAGAGGAGCTCGTAGCTAAAGGTTCTACCACCTGTTCTACTTTTATTAATTCTGGGAACAAACAGTCGGCCTGAATTTAGAGAGCGGAGTGATCTATTTGGATGGTAGGAGTGATTAGTTCTCTGATGTAGGACGGGGCTTGATTATTTAGGGTCTTGTAAGTAAGAAGTAGGATTTTAAAATCTATTCTACTTTTTACTGGGAGCCAGTGTAAGGAAGCCAAGACGGGAGTTGTATGACCTCGTCTTCTGGTTCCAGTCAGAGCTGCAGCATTCTGGAGCAGCTGGAGGCTTTTCAGGGACCTACTGGGACGTCCTGACATTAAAGACATGGATTCGTTTTTCTGAGTCGTGTCGGGCATTTGATCTGCGGCGAGTGACAGTCAGGCTCCGCCCACCTGAGCGACACACGGCAGGAACGCAGCTGAGAGCGCCGCCCGACTCTGTGTAACTGGGGGATTTCACCTGGCTGAGTTTCTGTGGTTCATCCTGTTGATGAGAACATGGAGGGATGAATGAATGAGGGCTGTGATCTGGGCTGTGATCTGGGCTGTGATCTGGGCTGTGATGTGGGCTGTGATCTGGGCTGTGATCTGGGCTGTGATCTGGGCTGTGACCTCATGGTGTCACATTTGTTAAGCAGAGTGAGAGTTGTTGGTTTTACGAGGCCTCGGCTTTTCATTCTCTCAAAAAGACAAAGACTCTCACTTTTGTGACACTTGTGTTTTGGGCTGTGTGTCGGTGTCATGGGGGAGGATTGATGGCTGTGGGGTGTGTGTGTGTGTGTGTGTGTGTGTGTGTGTGTGTGTGGGGGGGTTGAGTGGGTGACATGTCACGAGGGGCCATGAGGTGACGGAGCTGCACAGCAGAGTCATTAGCAAACACAGTGGTCAGTGTGTGTGGACGCTGCTGTCACTGTGTGGCCCTGCAGCTACAGTCATAAAGTCTGTGTGTGTGTGTGTGTGTGTGTGTGTGTGTGTGTGTGTGTGTGTGTGTGTGTGTGTGTGTGTGTGTGTGTGTGTGTGTGCTTATTTCATCAGCTCAAGTCATTGTTGTCTCCCAGGTTTTAATTCTCTGACTCATAAAAGACTGTGAAGTAAAATTCCAGGCGCCACAGATGCATCACTAATAATCTGATTAACCTAATTAATCTAATTAGATTAAAATAATCCACTGACATGATCTGAGTTTGCAGATCCTAACCCTAAATCAATGTCTGGATGATTTGTCTATAAAACAGATTTGCCCAACACCTCCACCATCTCCGAATCTAGAAGAACTAATCTAGAAGAACTAATCTAGAAGAACTAATCTAGAAGAACTAATCTAGAAGAACTAATCTAGAAGAACTAATCTAGAAGAACTAATCTAGAGTAGCGGCTCATTACGAATCTTATTCAGTTTGTTTACATGCACGATAAAGTCAAGCTATTACCTGAAGTAAACAGGAAGTGGAAACCGTGAATTTCACTGGCTGTGAATAAAAATGTATCAGTAGAAAACGACGGGTCTGAAAATGAAACTGTGTCAAACTGCAGTTCCACCAATTCACCAACAGAGGGCGACGGCACCGGATCCTATAATACAGAGTCACTTCCTTCATGTTTTCGAAATCTCATCAATTCGACACAATGAGCATTAAATCAACAAGGAACCAAACCGGAGTGAAAGGGTCAATAAAGCTTGGTATGGATTAGGGCGGGGCTACTGAGTGATTGACAGCTACAATGGCAATTCCTCCGTATAGTCCAGAAACAACAACTTGTCCGTGATGATTCACTTCACTTGGACTTTTTAAGATTCACACGTCAAACACAATGTGAACTAAGAACAAACTGAATGTTTAAGAATAAATATGTTCAAATCTGTAAACAACCCGCTCAGAGAGCTTCAGCAGCTCAGACGTCTGAATGAACTCAGCTCTTTCTCATCTCCTCACCGTCTCACGACTGTAAACGTGCGCGGGGTCTTCCACCGGAGACGAGTGGACTTTTAAACTTCCACCTCGCGCCTGAACTTCCTGTCCAACTCCCTCCCTTCGTTATGGATCAGGTCGATCGGGTCTGAGGCCCGATCAGTTCCCACGCCGCCGGAAAACTCATCCGCCCCGTTTCCTGACTCACCCGCCCAATCTGCTGCCGCCTTCGGGGGCAGGGGGGGACGGGGGGCTCAGCAGCGGGGACACAGATGATATCAAGTCTGATTGGCTGTGGCAGTTTGGCCGAGGGGCCTCTGAGCCAACGAGCGGTCTGGGTTTACAACCGACACCTGCGGCAGGTGAGTCAGCAGATGAAGTCTGGATCGCACACAGAACCCGGGTTCATGAAGCTGCTGTGGCAGCGCGCGACGCACTAATCTGTCCCCTGTGGGTCTGGGAAAGCAGCCAGAGGGAAACAGCACTCTGGGATTTTTGTTCCCAGCTCTAAAAGTTCAATTCAACACAGGTTCTCTGGGTTTGGGAGAAAAATAGAAAAAGTATATTTCCTTTGCCGCTGCGTCGTTGTTGTGTTGTTTACGTCTTTAAAGGTGTTTGTTTAGGTCTTTAAAGGTGTTTGTTTAGGTCTTTAAAGGTGCAGTGTGTAAAACCATTCTGAACATGCAGGAGTTGTTATTAAAGGTCAAATGGTTGAATAGATTTAATGAGCACATCCGATCTGGGCTACTGGAAAAACATGGCGGCCCCCATATAGGGTGGACCCACTCCTCGTGTAAATATACATTAAAGGGCTCATTTTAGGGTTATGTAAAAGCAAGTCATACACTGAGGTGATTATTCTTTGGTAAACATCTCCACATATAATTGTTTTGTAAGTGACAAAAATTGGCTGCAACTTTACAGACTGCACCTTTAATTAATGTTGGGACTGAAATCCCTCGTTAGAGAATCAGCTGGTTTTGACGTATGATGTCATCGCAGGATGAGAGGAGGGGTCACCCAGGGATGCTGACCCCCCCCCCCCCCCCCCCCCTCGCTCTCCCCTCCCTGACCGTTTCAGGGATTTTATACAAATGTACAGGTGAACCCTGCACACTGCACCTTTAATCGGGTGGAGTCTCGCCTGGTGAGTGACAGCAGTATTTATGTGGCAGGGCAGCGTCTCCTCCTCGTGGCCCCGTGTCAACAAGGCGTGGCCCCGAGGCCGAGGAGGGGTCCGGCGGCAGATGGTCTCTGCAGCACCTGCACCGACCCGTGTTGATTTTAAACAAAGCCCCCGTCCACACGGTCCACTGGGCACCGGCGCTCGAACCGCCGAGTCAAATATTAAACCTAATATGTTGTTAGAGCTGCTGCTGCCTCACACACACACTGCGAGCGCACACACACACACACACACACACACACACACACACACACACACACACAGAAACACACACACACACATTTAGGTCCCGTTCACTGGATCCAGGACCAGTGGCCATGAAGAGAACTGCTACATGAACCTAAACTGATACTTCATTAAAACTATTATATTATATTATATTATAATTTACTATTCTATACTATATCATATCTCATTATACTATTTTATAATATTTGATCATATCAATATGAATGATAATTAATTAATTGATCTTAGTTCACCAAATCATTTGTGAACTTGTTCCTTTTATTGCTATAAAAAGAAAACATGAATGTCTGTGGTCACATGATCATGTGACGCCGTGGCTCAGTGTTACCGGGCAGATTTGACTCCTCCAGTGAAGAGCTGATTAGAGCTGAACAGTTCTTATATATTAAAGTCAGATGAGACCAATGAGTCCAACAACACCACATGATACTGTGTGCGTGTGTGTGTGTGTGTGTGTGTGTGTGTGTGTGTGTGTGTGACTGTGATTACAGTAAGTGAAGACAGGAAGTCCGACTGGAAACAAATAACAAATGTAATCAGTAAAGTGAATTAAATGATTCTGTTGGTTTCTATTATCGTCCGCCGTGATCATCCGACAAAGCTCTTTCCACGGACTCGTCCTCCTCAGAGGCTCGAAGGGGGCGGTGCCTGACGCCAACGCCTAACTCCGCCTCCTACAGAAGCAGCCTCAGCGTGAGAGCGCGTCAGCTGGGACAGAAATCACTTCTCAAACACAACCAGCTCCGGCAGGGGTCTGATCCGGGGGACGCACACGAAGAATTACATGTTTATATTCCACAGTGAGAAGAAAATGGAGAGGGCACTGAGGACGAGGGGGTGGCAGGCGGGGGGGCGGGGGGGGGGGGGCACCGGGAGGGGAAAAGGCCGAGGGGGGGGGGGGGGGGGGGGGGGGGGGGGGGGGGGGGGGGGGTCAACAGGAAGTGAAAATGTCAGACAGAAGACGGCGTCAAAGGAGCTGAGAAGATCTTTGAGTCCACACAATGTCGTCTTTCTGCTCGTCTCCATCTCACAACACAGAACGACTCATTGTACCAACGTCCACTGAGAGACTTCCTGCTGAGCCACACCACAGGAAGTCCACTTATCAAGGTCGCCCCTCTGACCTCCGACTTCCTGTTCTTCATAATGACCGATTGTGTGATCGGTGGATCACAGGACTGAACCCGTATTCCATTTTTATCTTTATCATCTGATGTTTGACTGTTTCATACAAGAAGCTGGAAAGAATTAGCCAAGATATGCTTTTATTTTGAAATGCTTCCATTTCCTGTGTGTGTGATTCTGTCATGCTTGATGTTTATACAGCTGCGTCCGGTAGCCTCCAGTCACAACTCCTCCTCTCGCTTTCTTAGCCTTCAAAATAAAAGTCCCACTTTAGAAAACCACCCCCATTTGTTTCCAGTCCAATTTATTTTGAAACAAGTGTTTTTCTGTATTTCTGAGTTTAGATTTATTCAAATGAACTGGTTTTATCTACAAAGCTAAACTCTCAATGTTCAAATATGAACAGTTGTTGTATTTTTTGTGCTGAATGTTAAATTATCTTCCTGACACACATTTGATAATTACTGATTATAAAGTGATGTTGTTTAGATTCATTGTCACTGAAATAAAGATGATATAAATAAAACATAAATAAATGAATAAATTGTCCATAAGATGTTTTCAATCATTTCATGGAACGATAACGTTTCTCTTTGGCCTGAGTTTCTTATCTGCCCCCTCTGGAACAGTAATTGCCCCCTTGTCTCAGTGTCTTTACACATCTTCAGTTCACTGGACCACGAGCTCAGGCCTCAGCTCCCCCACACTCTGTGCCCCCCCCCCCAACACTACACCCCCCCCCCCCTCCTCTCCAGACTGGGGGTAAAACAGAGGTTACACTGAACGTTTAAAAGTCACATGAGTTATTTTCAGGGTTGTAGATGGGGGGGGGGGGGGGTCATGTGCAGGGCATTGTGGGTAAAAAGGCTCCATTATTCCCTGAAGTCATCAGACAGGAGAGATGGTGGTTTGTTGTTCCGACGTCAGAGATGAACTCAAGTCAGATCTGATGAAGCCATGTGACCTCACAACATCTCATTCTACAATTATTACTCAAACAAGCGCATCTGTTCACTCAGTGTGTGTGTGTGTGTGTGTGTGTGTGTGTGTGTGTGCGTGTGTGTGTGTGTGTACTTGTGTTTGGCAGAGAAAGTGTGTGTTTGACCTCATCAGGACATTTGTCTGTGTGACTATAAACACACTCTGAGACATGTGGCTGTGAAAGGACTGTGAAAGACACACACACACACACACACACACACACACACACACACACACACACACACACTTCCATCCTCAAACAAGCTGAGAGCGCGGGGGAATGTGGAGAGTTTGTCACCATATGTGCGTTGAGGCGGCGTCCATGACAGTGAAGCTCGTAGTGGGCGGGTCACTCACCGCCATCTAACTCCTCCCACTTCCTGGCTCTTCCAAACACGGGCAGAGAGGCGGAGCTCAGGCAGAGCTGGGGGTGGGCCCACGGTGCCGTCGCCGCGTCCGCAGGAGGTCGGTCCAGCTGTCACTCGATAGGCCACGCCCCTTCATTATGCACGATTTCAAACCGCGATAGAATAAAAACAAAAGCGTTAGAAAAACGTTCCACAACAGAAACACGTGTCTGAGGTTTGAACCAGGCTGTAAACATGTTTCATTCACCTGAAGTCGGTCATTTTAACATGGGAGTCTGTGGGGACTGAGCCTCTAGTGGCCAAAGTGTGAACTGCAGGTCCTCCCTCTTCTGAGTGGGACTCCTCCATCAGGCCTGAGACGTTTCCTCTGGACTCGAAGGTGAAGGAGCAGTTTGACGGCGGCGCTGAAAAAGAGAAATGGATAAAGATGAATCGTCTCTGGAGAAGTCGATGCTGTTCCCGTTCCGTTCCTCTCTCTCTCTCTCTCTCTCTCTCTCTCTGGGAGGACGGGCCCCCCCCCCCCCCCCCCCCCCTCCCCTGCTTTTCCCCCCCCCTCCCCGCCTCCCCCCCCCCCCCCACGCCCCCCCCCCCCCCCCCCCCCCCACCCACATTAGAGTGCAGGTGTCAACCCCGTTTTAGTTCAGGGGCCCCATGCGGCCCTTTTTTTTTTTCAACCTTAAAGGTGCAGTGTGTACGATTTGGTGACATCTAGTATGTAATTGTTTCGTAATCTTTTTTTCGCCCAGTAGAGGTGACAAAAATGGCCGGAATCTTACGCACTGCACCTTTAAGTTGCCCAAATTAGTAGGACCATAGTGTAACGCTGCTACATCAACCTCTCACATCAAGCCAGACACACACACACACACACACACTCTATTCCCCCTCCTCTTCTTCTCTCCAACTCATCAATTCCAAGCGACACAGGTTCCCCCCAGTGTCCTGGCATAGTCAATGCATCACATATTGTTTTTTTCAAAGAGTTGCACCGTGTGTCTCTCCACAGAGGCAGAGGGTCTCGTGTGTCACCCGCTGTGTGAGGGGGGCTGCTGGGGCCCGGGGCCCAGACAGTGTGTGTCCTGCAAGGCCTTCCGACGTGGCACCGAGTGTGTGGAGCAGTGCGACATTGATCAGGGGTAAGAGAGAGAGAGAGAGAGAGAGAGATGTGTGTGTTGCTGCATGAAATCAATATAGTAAAAAAAAAACTTCTGGGTCATGTTCGACGATGCAGTCGGCGATATTAGAAATGGGCACAAGTGGATACATGCCCTTTACTGGTTTTTGCCAAATGTCTAAGTGGTCGCAATAAATCAGTGTGAAAAGCTTTTAACTTAAATTGTGCCCTGAGGCGACTGTGTGCGCAGACTTACAGTGCAACAAAACACAGAACTTCAGTCAACTCATTTACCAACTAAGTGCTGGTGATGAACCGCACTTCAAAACATACACATAAGAATTTTTTTTGTCTTGATTGTCTTGATTCTCTGCTTCTCCACCCCTTAGAAATTGAGACTGAATAAAGACGGGTGTCATTGCAAGTCCTCTGAAGCTGCAGCGTGAAGGACTTATTGACATCTAGTGGCAAAGTGTCACGTTGCGGCACATAGGAGAATCTATGGTTTGCCCTCAGTTACGGTTCAAACTCAATAGTAGAATAGCTTGTACCTCGAGGTGATTTTACACTCTCGGAAACACCGATACGAATGGTCAACTCAATCTCACGCACTGCACCTTTAAACCCTGTTGCCTCGTGACAGGTGCTGAGGATACGTGCCTTTGAGCAAAGTATAGCTGCTGGACTGTATGTGCTGTTAAATCCCCGCGGTGCTTGTGTTGCAGGGAGGTGCGTGAGTTCAGCAACGGCTCCGTGTGTGTCGCCTGTCACCCGGAGTGTCGACCCCTGAATGGCTCCGCCTCCTGTCACGGACCGGTGAGACGTGTCGCCGTGTGACCGCGGCGGATTTCATTGCTAAACCTGATCCCTCCATACCTCGTCAAACACGCCAGGTGTTTGCCCCTTAAACCCTTAAGCGACCCAACGTTGCGTTTCCCCTCCGCGTCCGCAGGGGGCAGACCATTGCACCGAGTGTCAGAACTTCCAGGACGGCGACCTCTGTGTGGACCGCTGTCCCAGCGGCGTGAAGGAGGACCAGCTGACGGTGTGGAAGTACAGCAACGCCACGGGACACTGTCTGCTCTGCGAAACCAACTGCTCGCTGTCGTGAGTCGGAGGCGAATCGATACACGTGTCGACGCAAAACACCGAGGGAGCCACCTCACGCTCTCACGCTTGTCTCTTGCAGCTGCACCGTGAAGGACGATCGAGGCTGCCCCGTCGATACCAGGACAGGGTAAGGAGACGCACACGTTTTATTTGACCTTGTGAACACAGTAGCTTAAAAATGGCTCGAGGGGATCTCTTCGGATTTGGTGCAAAGATTCATTGGGACTCCAGAAGGCAGTGATTTGAATTTGGTTGTCAGAGGTCAAAGGTCAAGGTGGCTGCGACCTGGCAAGACACTTTTTTGACCTCGCGAACACAGTATCTCGGTGATAACTCAAGGGAGGTTCTTCAGATTTGATCAAAAGATGAATCTGGACTCGGGAATGAACCGATTTAAAATGAGGTTGTCTGAGGTCAAAGGTCAAGCCTGCTGCAACATCACTATCGTATAACTGGACAAGCCAACAAAGGCAAACGGCCTTGGCGCTGTGCCTCTAGATTTCCTGTTTGTCGACCCACATTTTCTCACGACACCTCGAACTGTCTTCTTTCTGTTCAGACCAGGTACGACGATCGCGGCGGCAGTGGGCGGCGTCCTGCTGGTCTTCATTCTGCTGGCTGTGCTGGTCTTCTACTTGAAGAGGCATAAGAAGCTGCAGAGGAGAGAGACCATGAAGAGGATCCTGCAAGAGCACGAGGTGAGGAGGGTGTTGATGACTTTGCTCAATCTAAGGGTGGTTGAAGAGGCAAACGTAACGAAGGTCATCTGCTCTCTCCCCGTGGTCAGCTGGTCGAGCCTCTGACACCCAGTGGTGCGTCGCCCAATCAGGCACAGATGCGAATCCTCAAGGAGACGGAGCTGAGGAAACTCAGGGTGCTGGGTGCCGGGGCCTTTGGTACCGTCTACAAGGTCCGTGATCCACTTGTTAAGCAGAATGGAATACTTTGGATTTTTGTCGAGATTTTCACCAAGTTTAAAGGTGCAGTGTGTGAGATTTGGTGACATCTAGAGGTGAAGTTGCATGTTTGTATCCATCACCTCACCCTCGACCTTCTGAACGTGCAGGAGAACCTGTGGTCGACGTACGGACCTATGGTCAAACTCAATAGATGTTTAGTACGTCCACTTTTACCACTGTAAGAACATGGCGGCCCCCATAGAGATGATCCCCCAAATATACATGAATGGGCTCCTTTAAGGGTAATACAAAAAACAAAACATTTAGGTGATTATAAATTCATGAAAATGTCCGTATGTAATTGTTTTGTAATATATTTCTTAGAAGTGACAAAGACGACCGAAATCTTACCCACTGCACCTTTAAATGGCATTTTCAGGGGGTTTGGGCTCCTGATGGCGAGAACGTGAAGATCCCAGTGGCGATCAAGGTTTTAAGAGAGAATACGTCACCGAAGGCCAATAAAGAAATCCTGGACGTGAGTGAAAGCCGTGTCAGAAACACACTCGCAGTTCACCTCCGCGCAACACCAACAACCGCTCCACCGTTGTTCCTCTGTCGTCCACCAGGAGGCCTATGTGATGGCGGGGGTGGCCAGCCCTTACGTGTGCCGTCTCCTGGGGATCTGTCTGACCTCCACCGTGCAGCTGGTCACTCAGCTGATGCCGTACGGCTGCCTCCTGGACTACGTCCGGGAGAACAAGGACCACATCGGATCCCAGTTCCTCCTCAACTGGTGCGTCCAGATCGCCAAGGTACGTACGCATGCCACGAGGAGATTGTCTCGTGGATCAAGATGGCCGACGTGTCCGCGTTGACCCCGGGAACGAAGCCGTTTTGTGCCCGTTGTTTTTTTTCGACGAATGGAAGTGACAAAAATGACACTCTGCACCTTTAAGTTGTATCTAATGCCGAGTAAACTGTTTTTTGATGTGGCATCAGTTGGTATATCTGTGGGTGATGGATCTGTGTGTGTGTGTGTGTGTGTGTGTGCGTGTGCGTGTGTGTGTGTGTGTGTGTGTGTGTAGGGGATGAGTTATCTGGAGGAGGTGCGGCTCGTCCACAGAGATCTGGCCGCTCGCAACGTTCTGGTCAAAAACCCAAACCACGTGAAGATCACCGACTTTGGCCTCGCCCGGCTGCTGGACATCGACGAGACGGAGTATCACGCCGACGGAGGGAAAGTAAGGCGACGCGTTAGCGCGTAAGATCACCAACGCTTAGACTTAATGAAACTAAACTTTTCAGAAGAGACGCTTGTTTTGTTTTTCTGCTAGGTGCCCATTAAGTGGATGGCTCTGGAGTCCATCGTGCACAGGAGGTTCACTCACCAGAGCGACGTATGGAGCTACGGTCAGTGACGCGGCGTTAGTTAGTTAGCGTGGAGCTAGCATTTTGTTGGCACATTAGCGTCGGTGAGTGTCGGTCAAGAAAAGAAAAAGAAACAAATCCACGATATCTCAGCCGCACCGAAATATATATAAATTCATCACTGAGGCTGGAATTCCAACCTGTTTCACACCCTTTACAACAACATCCTCAATCATCTAATGAGTGCTGATGACAACTGCTTGTCACAAACATTTCACACCCCTCCTCTCAGCGTCTGGGACAATGGCTCTCCCCTCCCCTCCTCTCTCCTCCTCTCCCCTCCTCTCTCCTCCTCTCTCCTCCTCTCTCCTCCTCTCCTGTCCTCTCTCCTCCTCTCCTGTCCTCTCTCCTCCTCTCTCCTCCTCTCCCGTCCTCTCCCCTCCTCTCCCCTCCTCTCTCCTCCTCTCCCCTCCTCTCTCCCCCCCTGGAGGGCAGGAGAGTCGATCTCGGCTCTCCTCCTCTCCCCTCCTCCCTCCTCCTCCCTCCTCCTCTCTCCTCCTCTCTCCTCCTCTCTCCTCCTCTCACCGCCCGACTTTTCAGTTTTCCACTCAGATGCACAAACAGCTTGCTCCACGCTAACACTTATTCTGTTTTTGGACCGAGTCACTTGATGAGCAACAGTTTACCCGCCTCTCCGCGGAGTATCCCCATCTAACCTCTCCAACCGAATGGATGTGTGTGTGGACACAGTTGCCATGGCGACAGTGTGGCGGATGGTGAGACGGCAGGGAGTTGGTATATAGGCTGTTGAGACAGACTTGTCGGGTGAGTGTGGGGCTGAGTGGTGTTGTGGCGGCGGCGGGAGCAGCTAGTGACGATGGCGGCGGCGGAGGTGGAGGTGGGGGTGGAGGTGGAGGTGGAGGTGGAGGGAACAGCTGGGCCCGGCGCTGCGGCAGCCATCACTTCAAAAAAGCCCATTTAGAGAAGAATTAGTGGAGCTCCCCCGCACTTCTCGCTGAATGAAACAAGGCTGCAAAATCTCTGACACATTGGAGGACTCGCACACAAACACACACACAAAGACCTAAACAAATAAACACTTTCACACATACCAAGCAAAGGCATGAAAAAGAGCCGCACATGCACATGGGCATCGATGGCACACACACACTTCCCCACACCCCTGCTGTGACACATAATTAATATGCTAAGACACAGACCCTGCACACACACACACACACAACAACAACTGGTGGCAATATCAACAGTGTTGCTGTCAGCTTTTGGGTGGGTGGCGACCAGCTTTGCCTATCACTGGGGGAGTAAGTGGAGCCGCCTGAGGGAGTATTTGTGTGTCTGTTGCTGTCCGTGAGTGTGCATCTGAAAAATGGAGGGAGGGTGGGGGGGAGTTGGGGGGGGGGGGGTGCTGGTAGTAAGCGGGGGGGGGGGGGGGGGGGGGGGGGGGGGGGGGGTGCTGGTAGTAAGCTTCTATAGAATAGAGAGAACACCCGGGGGTGTCGTGGGGGTGGCTCATGAAAGTGGTACCGAAACATATCTACATATTCCGATCATCCCCAGAGAGTCAGAGATGAAAACTCTCCTGCTGTGTGTGTGTGTGTGCGTGTGTGTGTGTCTGTGTGTGTGTGTGTGTGTGTGTGTGTGTGTTCTATAGACACACACACATACACACACACTCTGCTCTGCCTCTGAACTTCACTGGCTACAAAATGCATTTATAGCCCACGTGTGGGAGTAATGTGTTTGAATGAATCGAGTAAGTTGGGCACTTTTAGTCCCACTGCAGTGAGCGAAGCTAATGACTAATTAGCGACAGATGCTAAGAGTTCGTTTGGTCTTTTCAGACGAGCTGGATGATTTGTCTCCGCCCGTCTGATGCCGCTGAACGTTTGTCTGCTGCTCTGATCTGAGCCAATGCCAGGTCCTTCTCTCACAGTCTCTCTCTCTCTCTCTCTCTCTCTCTCTCTCTCTCTCCCTCTCCCCTCTGTCTGTCCTCACTCGTCCTCCAGGTGAGCGGTGCTCCAGTATAAAGGAACCAGCGGCGATCCGACAGTGATGCTGTGTTGCAGCCCTCCGCTCTGTCTGCGCCCCTCGTTCTCCCGTGAGGCCCATGTGACCTAGCCTACACCCGCACAAAGGGGGCCCCCGCTGCCGCTGGAGCCTACCCCATGAATCCCAGCCCCGACCGCGGCAAAGAGTGCCTCCCTCCCAAGAAGAGGGAGTCTCGGCAGGGATCGGCGGAACACCACATCACTTTGGACGAGTTCAAGCCCCCCGTGCCTCTCCGGAGTCGATCCGGCACAGGCAGAGGGGAGGGAGGCAGCAGGGAGGCCGGCGACAGGGAGCGAGCGCTGACCAACCCCAACCCCCATCTCCTCCACGCTCCCCCGTCCCTGCCTGCTCCGGCACCATGCCTCCCCCTGTCCCTCCCGTGGCATCTGGGCTACTCTCCCTCCGTCTCCCTCCCCCTCTTCCCCGGGCAGCTGGGCGAGAGGAGGGGCTCGGGGTCTCCCGCCTGGAGAGATGATCCTCTGGCCTCAGCCCTGCCCCACTCATCCAGGTGGCTCCGGGGGGAGGGTTCCCTCTCCTTGCCGTCCTCCTCCTCCTCCTCCTCCTCCTCGGCCTCCTCCTTCAAGACTCCCTTCCCGGCCGATTCCAGAGAGATGTGGTCCTACGTCAACAGCGGCCGCCGCGACTACAGCTCGTCCCTCTTCTCGCCGTCCTACCTGTTCGGCCACCATCCTCTCTACCCCCAAGACCCGAGCCTAGTGGACGGCAGACACAGGTACCTGGGCAAGAGGCCCAACGGTCTGGACGGTCCAGGCAGCAGGACTGCCTCAACCTCCAGGCCCCTGCTGTCGGCAGAGTATGGGAATGATAACAACAGGTCCAGGCTTGACTTCAGTCCACACAGCTCCCATACCAACGGTGGGCGGAGACAGCAGGAGGATCCTGCGTCCCGTGTCCACACCGGGCCGTCTTTTTTGTCCGACCCTCAAACTCAGGAGGACCCTGAGCCACATTCCTCACTGCAGGACAGACACACGCACAGTTTAGTCAAGACCACCTCGAACTTTCTCTCCCCCGGTCCCCTCGTACCGGACCCCCGGGCAGGTAGAGGGGGACTACTGGACACAATAGGGGTCACGTCCGCTGAGGCCCAGATCTACTACTCTCTGGGCTCAGTGTGCCAGCCCAGCCCCCAGCCCTACCCTCACTATAGCCCCTCAGGGACAAATCTATACAATCTGCACAGGGAGCCGGGCCCCAGGCAGCACAATCTAAGTAACTCACCTCACTCCCCACTGGGGGCGCCAAACAGCCATGACAGGTCGCAGAGAGACTGGGACCGCGACCAAGAGAAAGAGAAAGTCTCGCACAGGGACAGGGAGCGAGCGAAAGACAAAGAGAAGCACCTTCAGCAAGAGAAAGACCAAGAAAGGGACAGACAGCGGGAGAGACGACGGGACAGAGACAGGGGCAGGGAGTCGTCTCCGTACCGTCTTCCCAGCTCGCCGCCGGCCCGCCACCCCTCGCCCCCCACGCTCCTACCTCACTTTGCCAAGGGGTCTCTGATCGAGTTGGCCAGCGGGCGGCTGAAGCGGGTGGAGGAGCTGCGCACGGAGGATTTCCTGAGGAGCGCCGACACCTCGACCGAGTTCCACCTCAGCACCTGCACCGTGCTGCTCATCTCCCCCAGCAGCGCACAGGGCTTCAGCCACCTGCAGGTCCACCTGACGGACCGCAACACTCAGGTCAGCTCGCTCTTGCCGTACAGCATGCAGATGAAATGCATTGTGGGATGAGTATTAAAAGGGACGGTGTGCAGGGTTTGCTGAATACGGCTTCCCCTTCCAAGCGTGCGGGGGAGCTTACGTCAGCCCGCATTCAAACTCAAACGGTCTTTTGTTCGTCCGTTCCGGGTGAGTGTAAAAAAAAAAAAAATAATAATGGTGGTCCAATATGGCGGCCCCCACCGAGAGACCCCGCTCCCCATGTAATTAAACCATATAGATTGAATTCTATGGGGTTATTTCTACCAGCCCGGGTGAGATTCAAACCGGTGACCTCTGCTTCCCAAGGCGACTGCTCTAACCACTGAGCCACTGTCGCCCAAAACTTTATCTTTTTTACACTCTCTGAACTCTGATGAGTAATTATGGAAGATGGTGTAAATATTTCAGATCACTTTAAAGGTGCAGTCTGTACCAGTTCGGCGCAAAGCTCCCATTTTTAGAAATGTAATATGAACTAGTCTCACTCGGCTGTAATTTAACCAAAAGTATGCATCGTTTTCATCACGCTATACTGAGTCATCTTTTGCATGGAAAGTGGACCCTCTCCATGGGGGCCGCCATGTTGCGCCGCCATGCTACAGTAGCCCAGAATGGACAAACCGAACACCTGTTCCAGCAACGGTTCTCTCCAAAGGTTCTCCTGCGTGTTCGGAATGGAAGGGAGGGGGTGAGGTAAGGTGAGGTCGTCTCACCTGAGTCGCACGTACTGACCCTTTAACGTTGTTGTGCACTGTGTGTGTAGGAGTTACTGAAGGTCTTGGCGGAGTATCCGTTCTTCGTGCAGGACCGGGGCTGGTCCTCATGCTGTCCGCAGAGAACCACGCAGCTGTACGGCCTGCCCTGCCGCCAGCTCGTCGAGGGGGACGTCTGCCTCGCCCTCACCCCGACGCCCACCCCACCCCCCCGGACACATGCGCGCGCCAGCTCCAGGGCGCACCGCGCGCCCCCCTCCTCCAGGGCCGCGGGAGAGGCCAGCAGCTCGCACAGGGAGGAGATGCCCCCTCCACCTCCCCCGCCCCCCCTCCCTCAACACCACCACCATCACCAACCCCACCCCCACAATCCAGCCCCTCCCGCAGCAGCCCCGCCACGCACTCTGGCCGCAGACGCCCTCGCCCAAGGGCCGCCGCGTCCGCGCAAACGCCGCTGGTCCGCCTCGGACGCCCTCCCCGCCCCCTCCACCCCCAGCGGAACTGATGAAAGCCTCCTGGATTTACCTCATGGCTCCAAGCTGATGAAGTGGCAGTAGAAACTTGCATATGCACACACACACACACACACACACACACACACACACCCTCCTTGTCTCTGTTGCACCCATGAAGACATACAATGGAGAGACCTCAAGGCAGGGTTGCAGGGAAGGAATTGATTAAAGAAAATAAACAAATCAATAAATAGAGTATCGAGAATTTTACGGGTGTCCACACTGCAGGAGCAGCAGCTGGAGGATCTCTGGACAGCTCCTGACAGATGCACTGAAGACGTTTTAGTGAGACAATCAAAGCACTCGTCTGTGTTCACTCTGTTTTTGTAATGATTGTCCCGCACACCTACTTACTGACAGTGTTCTCTGCAGGGTTATCCACCTTCAGTCAGTGTTAGGAAAGGCAACGCTATTGAAGAAGTGCAGATATATATACAATCAAAATTTGACTATATAAATAAATAAATATATAAAAATATAAAAATATAAATATATATATA
>JAFBJT010112311.1:0-10817 GCA_016785325.1 Chascanopsetta lugubris
AGCACTGCGGCATGCTCACTCTCCGTCTGTCTGTCTGCCTTCCCTCTGTCAGGGCTGGAAGAGGTGGGATGCTGCACCGCTCCAGTGACGTTTCCGCCCTTAAAAAGCCGACCGGCTGCGCTCTATGATGAATAATAACAATCAAATCGGAATAGAAGATCTCTGGAGTGGCTCTCTCTCAGCAAGGCAAACAACAAAGGAAAACCAAAATAGACAATCCTCTCCCCTCTATTTACCCTCCCATCTAACACCTTCCTCCACCCCCCCCCCCCCTCTCCCCCCCCCCCCCCCCCCCCCCCCCCTCTCGCTCTCTCTCTCTTTCCACCCTGTCCGGTGAGGGGCATGTCACCCCTGGGCCCGGTGGTCCGGCGGCCCGACCCCTGCGCGGCGAGCTGTGCGGCCCCAGCTGCCGACTGTCCGTCAAACACCTCCAGAGCAGCGTCGGGCCAGGAAGACCACGTTTGTTGCCCCCCTTTGATCCGGGCGAGCAGCAGCTGCTGCTCCACACAGCAGCACTTTGTTCCTCGGCCTCCTCACCACACTCTGTCCTACGGCACAACAACACTGACTCCGCCGCGTCGAGGGGAGGGAGGGAGGAGAGGGGAGTAAAAATGTGGAGGGTGGGGGGAAAGGGGGGGGGGTGGTGTAGTTGCCCGTTTTTACCCTCCCTTAAAACATCAACAAGCACTGACAACGGCGGTGGGGGCGTTTGTCTTGGCCCCGGCACCGCTCACAGACATCTCCTTCTTCACGCCTCACCCCTCCCTCCCCTCCCTCCCCTCCCTTCTCCTTCAGAGAGATATGATAGTTATTGTTCAAATCAGCCGGGTGAATGGAATGGACCCGAGCCAACTCTGCCCCAGGCGTCAACACACCTGTATGAAAGAGACCTTATTGTAGCAACCCAGCGTGGCTAACCTGCCCCAGCTCTACCTGTTTTACAAAGGTAGGCGGGAGGGAGGGAGGGAGGGGGGGGGTGAGGGAGGGAGGGAGGGAGGGAGGGCTGACTCATCTCTTCTTTCTCTTGATCCCACACGGTCCCTTAATATTTCCCTTCATTAACCTCCCCCTTCCCCGGCGAGGCCGGCCGCCATGCTCGCCCTGAAATGTCTTGCTCACGCTGTTATTTTCAAATATCGCCGCTTAAACAGGGGGATTAAGGACTGGGGGGGGGGGGGGGGCGCGCAGACACCCACCCCCCCCCCCCCTCTCGCACCACCCTCCCCTTCAGATAGCACTTTAATAGGAAGGTATCCTCCGCCTGCCCAGGAGCTGTGAGACCAACACTGGCTGTGCGGAAACATCCAGCACATGTCAATATTGGCCTCCGTCAAGGGTTCCACCGCGCCACGCGTGACGGAGGTCGTCGGCGCCGGAAGGAAACGCTCGCTCCCACCTTTTTGGGGCGGGTGGAGCCCCCCCCCCCCCCCCCCCCCCCCCCCCCCTCCCCCCCGCTCCCCCCCCACACTTCTGCTTTCGTGCAGGGCCGGCGGGCGATGGAGTTAGAGACACTGGCGCACTTATAGATACAGTAAAAGAAGGACGATTTCCACCGGCCCCCGGGAGGACGCGGATCGCTCCACTCTCCCGGTTTAGACGAGCGCCACCTCTCTCTCGGTCTTCCCCACGGCGCCCACTATCTGCAGGGAGGGCGAGCAGGTACTATCTCCATCACACCGCCGTGTGACTGCTTTCGCCTCCCGTCTCTGTTCCTTTCAACCTCCTCCTCTTGTCTCTCGCTCCATCGTCTTCCTGCTCCCTTTCATTCCCAGCTCCCCCGCCCGGTAATCGAGTGAGAGATTCCGCGACTCTGTGACTCCCCCCCCCCCCCCCCCCCCCCCCCCCCCCCCCCCCCCCTCCCCCTCTCCAAAAACCCACCCTCCCCCACCCTCCCCTTATTGTCAGATATCAAACAGGGCGGCTTTGTGGATTACCAGGAGGAGCTGATAATGACATGATAGAGGCGTGATATTTCAAACAAAATTGAGTGTCAATTGCCTGCATCGTCTAGGCAACACAAGTGCGCGGGTTTGGCGGCGGCAGCAGGAAATAAGGCCAATCTATTTCCTTTGCTTCATATCAAACGTCTCTCCTCTGCCTCCTTTATAAGACTATAATGGCTTCGGCTCAAAGGGAGGAAGAAGAAGAGGGGGCCTGTCGAGAGGGGGCTTCGGCGGTTACATCCTTATGCAACACACACACACACACACATCCATGCTTGAGTACACTTCTGAGCACGCCGCCGCCGCCGCCACCGCCGCCGCCGCCAGTGCACGCACACACTGGTGAACTTATGATACTGAATCTCAAATGCATTAGAGAGGGAAAGTCAAAAAAGCAGATCCAGGGGGAGGTGATACAGGGAATGTGCCCCCATTTTTTACCACCCTGCACCTCCCACCCCCAAATATACTTGCTTTTACCATTTTTTTCTTCCTCCTCCTCCTCCTCCTCCTCCTCCTCCTCTCAGGACTGCTCAGTGTGAATGTAGGCCAGTGAAAATGCAGCAGCAGTTTGAGCAATTAAAAAGTGACACTTAAACCTGGTGGATAGACTGGATCCTCTAAAGCCGGAGTTTAGCTGGCGCTGCACTTGAAGAGCCAGACTGTGTGTGAGTGTGTGTGTGTTTGTGTGTGTGTGTGTGTGTGTGCGAAGGGATTCTCTGTCCCACTGGGATGTCATCATCTTCCCACCATTGTGTCTCTCTGGCGTGTGAGCGACAGTTTCCACCAAACGCGTTTTCCGTGATGTGTCTGAGTGAGCGCATCCGACGCCTTTTAGTGACCACGGGAGTCACCGGTTAAAACGCTGCCACCGCCGCCGCCGCCGCCACCGCCACCGCCTCCCCCTCTGAATAATTAATTCCAGTTTCAATTGCACGTAATTGCTCCGACACACATAAGGGCGAGTGCACAGACAAACAAACAAGCATGTGTGGGGCACGGTCAAAGGCAAGGGTTTAGGGCAAAAGGGAAAAAGCAGCAGCAGCAGCAGCAGCAGCAGCAGCAGCAGCAGCAGCAGCAGCAGCAGCAGCAGCAGGCGGCTGATGTATAAATAACTGTTGTTTGTGGAGGGGGCTGCTGGCAGAAGTTGCAGTGACACTGTGGAGCGGACCACAGGGACTCTGTCATGTGCCTGGTGGCCTGAAGCGAGCCCTCCGCCTCCTCAGATCAGCGCCGCCACCGACTGGCGCTCATCTTTGATTGGCCTCCTTCAAACGTGACGGCGTGAAGCGAATAACACAAACGTCTCGGCCGAGCCACATTCAATTCAATTCAGCTCCACGCACGCTGCAAAGAATGTGGATACAACATGCAACTCCGCTTCTACGTGCCAGCAAACCGCACACACTGCAACTTTAAAGGGGTTTGGGGGGGACACTTCCAGAAGATAGCCCAAGACGCCGCCGGCATAACAGCCGACCACAGGTTGACGGAGGCAAGTACGTTCACTTCCTGGATTTTCAACCCCAAAAAGTTGCACAATGCACCTTTAACATCCACAGTCGAACTTTTGATCAAATAGCAGCTCTCTGCCTTTTTCCCCCTTCACCTCTGACGGCGCCTTCGGAGGAAACCGCACAGCGTCTCCCTCCCATACGATGAAGACGATAACACAGACATGTCTTCAGGGGGCTGCACGCCGACGCCCGCCCACCCCCCACCAGGAAGCAGGCATCCCCACCGCTCATGCACCGCTCCTCTGCATTGCACATGCTCACACTCACACACACACACACACACACACACACACACACTCCCAATTGAAACATCATCACTGGTAATGGGAGGAATAAATATTCATAAGGCCGGGGAAGAGAAACCCTAGATTAGGGTAATATGCTCCTCATTGTTCTCCTCCTTCCTTCCTTCTCCGGCTGTATCTCTGCATCTTGTTATGCGCGGAACAGTGTCGGCTAACGGCGGCTAATTCCTTCAGCTATAGCTCTGACAACTTCATCAAAGTGCTGATGCATGTCTCGCTGTGGTGGTGCAGCTTTACTTCTCACTTCTCAGCAAATGGCAAATTAGTGGGTTTAATATGTGCAAGGTGTTGGGCCAAATTCCAATTAGTATTTATTTACTTATTATCTATCTATCTATCTGTCTATCTATCTATCTATCTATCTACCTGTCTGTCTGTCTCTCTGTCTAGAGTACCCATTCCTATCCATCCATCTATTTACTAATGTATTCATGTATTAATTAATTAAGTTGTTTGTTAACTTATTTCTTTTAAGAAAGTCCCGCCCTACAGTCCCCGCCCCCTTTCTCTTTCTGCTTGGCAACCAGTGGCCTGATATCTCCTCCATAACAGGCCTGAACTGGGGCAGAGCCTGGCTTAAACAAACAAAGGGCCATATTGATTTATAGGGTCTTCCATGATGGGCTTATTGGCCTGCACCTCAAAGCCACAGAGGGCAGCAGGCCATGAATCACAGCCTCAGAAAACACACACACACACACACACACACACACACACACACACACACACACACACGTGCCCAACAGGTAAGACTAACAGATTGGAGCATTGTTAAGGACGTGATTACAGCTCTGTTCCCGCAACAGTCACTTTCATTGTGTCTTAAAGGTGACGGAGAGGAGCCGCTATTTTCAACGGGACGGGGCAAAGATGGAGGAGCACACACGTGTTTACGTGCCGCGTTGGCGCGTGTGTCTGCAGACAGGGAGAGAGAGACTGCAGAGTGTGAAAGGCAAAGGTATAGAAAAACAAGAGAGGGGGAGAGAGAGAGAGGGAGAGAGAGAGGGAGAGAGAGAGGGAGAGAGAGAACGAGGAGCATGTCTGGACAGAAAGAAAATACCTCATGGAGGTTCACAGAGTTTAAAGAGCTCAGCGAAGAAGGAGCTCCTGTCCTCTCTTGCTCCAACACACACACACACACACACACACACACACACACACATACATCCTCGAGGCCATTCTGTTACACCTGGTCACCTTTATCCCTTTTACTCTGACACACACACACACGCACACACACACGACTCCTTCCAAACACACACACAACATACAGACATCCAAAACACACACACACATACACGCACGCACGCACGCACACACACACACACACCACAGCACCCTGTGGCTAACACACAGCTCCTGTGGCTATCTCCCTCAGCAGATAAAACTAATTATTCCAAATCTACTCTGTCAGGTTGTCTGATCCTCTGGGGCCTCCGTTTAAATCTCTCTCTCTCTCTCTCTCTCCCTCTCTCTCTCTCCCTCTGTCTGTCTGTGTCTCTCGCCCGCTCAGTCGTAAGCCACAAAAAGACCAAGAATCTGTGCCAACTGACCTCCAGAGTAAAAACATAAACAGGGCGCCTGGCCGTAAAAACACATATATAGCAGCGGAGCAGCTGAAGCGCTTTGTGGAAACAGGTCATTCCAAACAAATACAGGACTTTACAGTCCGACTCCTCTTTCCTTTTTTCTTTAAAGCCCGGCTGCTCTAAACAACTTTGAAAAATCATGACATCACCAAGCACATGATCCACGGGACTTATGCACCCATTCAGACGCCCGGTCCCCTCGGCTGGCTCCTGCCCCTGGCAACTATGTCCAGGCTTTGGGAGCTAAATAGCAAGGGGCCAACATCCAGCTGCACGGCCTGAAAGCCCACGGAGCAGCCATTGGTCCCGATGAGCTCTAAAGGCAAATGGAAGCTCATAAACAGAGACTTGACTGTATAGACTTTGCATTTTATCTTTCTGCAGTTTCCCCCGTTTATGGGCCCGGAGACCCCTGTAACCGAGGGGAGAGGAGGGAGGGATGAGCGACATGGAGGCATAGAGAGAGAGGGGGGGGGGTGGTGAGGGGAGGGGGGAGGGGGGGGTGACAGTAAGGACGATAAGAAAGAAGGCGACGGCGGAAAAGAGCGGAGGAATACGAATGAGGCGCAGGTTGGGAGAGCGAGACGAGGAGGAGAGGAGAAGCGGCGGGGTCACAAATCTCGCCGCTATTCCAGAACGTGACATCTCGGCTCGTTTGCGGCTGCTCATTAACAAACAATACTGCTGTGAAATTGGTTTAATGACAAAGTAATAAAATTGCTATTCTGCTCACAGATGGCCTCAGGCACCGGGAGATTCTGGCAGAGGCTTACTGCGGCTGCCCGTGTGCATTAAGCCGCGCGTTCGCGCAAACAGCACCCTACACTTTCCTTCCCTCCCTCCCTCACTCGTCCTCCTCCTCCTTCTTCTTCTCCCTCTCTCCTTTTTAAACTTCTCTCTCTCTCTCTCTCTCTCTCTCTCTTCCTGCAAATGAAATAAATTAACCTACTTTCCTCCCCTCTGTTCTCCTTGAATTCTCCCTCTTCCACGTTCTCACCCTCTTGCTCCCTCTCCTCGGTTTATTCTCCCGCTCGCTCTCGCTCTCTCCCTCTCTAACCCGGCGCACAGAAATTACCATCTTAAAATGAAAAAAAAAAGAAAAGAAAAAAAAGGAGGTTCGCCCACACAAACGCAGCTCGACTTCATTTCAAACGCGGAGCCCCTTGTTATTAAACGACCCACCAATAAAACCAAGCCGTTGAGGAATAAAAGAGCCAAAAGGAGCAGAGAAGTACAAAGACCTCCCTCCTCCCATCCCTCCCTCTCTCTCTCTCTCTCTCTCTCTCTCTCATGCCTCGCTCAGCTCTTTGCCTCTATCTCGCCTCGTCTGGCTCCGTTCTCCTCGCACGCCGCCTTCGCCGGGAGAATTCCACGAGTCGGAAAACAAGTCCAAAATATTCTTTTTTTGACATTTTCTCTATAAAGAATTCATTTTCGTGCATGATCGCCCGACCCGGCACTGCCAGTTTCATTAATAGCACCACCTGTTTTTCATAACCTCACACCGGGGTGGGCACCGCTCAACCGTCACGGTGGGTGTCCGTGCCATGCTACGGCCCAATGTGCCCCCTGTGCCCGATAAAAGTGGGAGTGGGCCCCACGTATTCAAACATGGCCGCGCGCACACATAAACGCGGCGGCGCACATTAGCAATCAGCTGTTTAAGACTCCCATGATCCTCTGCTGCGCGTGAGTGCAGCATGTGTCCCCCGTTGCAACGCGAACAGGAATTTTGGATCGGTAACAAGCGGCGGAGAAAATGAAAAACAAAACGTCTTTCACTCTGCCAATAATGAAAATATGTTCCCCCCCCCCTTCCAAATATGCGTCGCCCCTCCAAAAGAGATAAAATGGGATTATTATTACGGCATGGAGGAAGCAGCCAGATCACATGAACTTAGCGGGCAGGGGGTGTTGGTAGGGGGGCTGGCACTTGGGATCTGACAACAGAGTCAATTCTGCTAATTAACTGCCAATTAGTGGTCCCTAAATGAGAGGGATCATGATGCCTGTGTTGGCAGCGCCCTCTCTCTCTCTCTCTCTCCCTCTCTCTCTCCCTCATATACACTCGCAGCAGACATGCAGCCGCAACCTCTCCACACTCCAGCTGTATATTTAGAAAGCTCGGGGCACAAGATGGCCACTGCCTCGAGTCCCCTGGTTGCAGCCAAAAAAAGGCTCGACATTTCCATCTGGGTCAAAGTTAGAAAGACAGATAACCAGCGAGTTCAGTCAAAGCAGGAGAAGTGTATAAGCGAGAGGGGCGAGTGAGGAGAGAGAGGGAGGGGGGAGGGGGGAGGGGGGAGGGGGGTGGGACCTCAATAGCCTCTATGTGAGATTCATAGGACTTAAACACTTATAAAGCATGTGGAAAAAACACAGCGGCGTCTTGGCCGGTCGCGTCGCTTTATGTTACATTTGGAAAATATTAGTTATTATTTTGCATTTCATAATGGGCTCGGCCGCCAAAACCAGAGGATCATAAAAAAATCATAAAAAATCATAAAAGCCAGTGTTTCGGAGTGTCTCACTGGGGCGAGAGAGAGAGAGAGAGCGGGAGAGAGAGAAAACTGGAAAATGCTTCGCCGAGTAGAGGAACAAGTTTTGGCCTCAGAAGATTTTTGTTCTCAGACAAACCAACGCGTCCGCGATTGAATAATAACTCACATATGAGCCTGATGTGCCGATTCTGTGCGCGTCCATGAAGGAGTGACAGAGACATGATGGTGGTGGTGGTGGTGGTGGTGGTGGGGGGGGGGACATATGTTATAGTATTTGAGTGCTCTGGCAGCAGGACGAGGACAATAGGAGGAGAATGTAGTAAAAGTCATAACTGGTGACTACTCATTCTAATATCTCCTCTACCCCTCAGATCGCTGATTCTGCAGAAATCCTCTTTTGGGACGCCTTTGATCCCTTACTAGATTCCTTTATGATCTCCTCATGATCTCCTTATGAGCCCTTGGTCTCCCTCCGTGTAATAGGATTAAATATCCAAGACCCGAATGTAAACACGCACGTACGGGAGCGATGCCGCGATGATTATTAGTGGAGTTTGTCCTTCCGCGGAGAGTGGGGATTCTCAAAAGGGAGATAAAAACAAACACAATCAGCATGGCCGGAGAGATTGAGCCTATTTCATCTCCTCGGCGGGCACAGGCCGCTCGGCGCCGCCGTCTGGCGGATATCCTCCGCTTATCATGTGACCTGTGATCCGGCGGGGGGCAAAGGTTGCCTGCGATCCGCCCCTGTGTCTTAATAACTCACTCATTGTATTCCTTTCTGCCGCTAATTAGAGCCTCTCTCTCTCTCTCCTGCGTGTGTGCGTGCATGTGTGTGTGTGTGTGTGTGTGTGTGTGTGTGTGTGAGTGAGTGTGTCGTCCCCTGGGCTGCAGAGAGGAGGCAGAAAAGTAAAAATAGAGCGTGGCTTAGTGCCCTCTTTATTGTTATTAGTGCTCCGGTGGCACAGCAGTCAGTCATCGGAGATGCCAAGAACTGACGTGTTGGCGCTTCAACTTGCTCGCCCTCACTCTCTCTCTCTCTCTCTCTCTTCTCTTTCTCTCGCTCTGCCATGGAAATGACCAACCGGCTGCCTGTGAGATGAGGGAATAATGAGGGGACGATTTCCTTCCTTTTTTTAGATGCCGCTTCTCTCGGTCATCCGTCATCGGCGTCATCTCTCAGGCCTGTGTAATAACCCCGCGTGCATTGGCTCTAAATGTGTGAGTGTGTGTGTGTGTGTGTGTGCTGCTGTGGTAAATAACAGCAGCGTGGCTGTGTGTGTGTGTGTGTGTGTGTGTGTGTGTGAGCAAGGGCCACGTCGTGCTGGGCCCGACGCTGAGACATGAAATGACTCGGTCAGGCCCCATTTAGCCCAGCAACAGCAGCAGCAGCAGCAGCAGCAGCAGCAGCAGCAGCAGCAGCAGACTAATGGCAGGGGGGGGGGGGCAGTCAATGGGACACCAGGAGCTGCTGATGCAGACGGATCCCGCCGGATACTGTAAACGCCGACACCTCCCGTCTTTCATCCGTGCCGTTTCACCTACTCCCGCTATCCCGCCGCGCCGCGCCGCGCGTGACACGACCCTCACCTCACCTCGCAATCTTAAGCAAACGCAATTAGACGTCGGACCGCTCCCCAATTCCGTTAGCGTGACGCCAGTCGTCTCATGCACGCAGAGCAAACACGTTACCTAATGGTCAACTAATGGTGTCCTGACACACTGTACACACACGTACGTACAGAGAGAGAGAGAGAGAGAGAGAGAGAGAGAGCGAGAGAGACAGCACAAGGTGCCGTTAATGTGCACATCCTGCACGTACACACACACACACACACACGTACACACACGTACACACACGTACACACAGAGCGCACTATTAACAGGATAATCAAGGCTTCATCTGCTCCACAGCAGCACGGTGCCATGCTGGACTTTGACCTTTTCCTTTGTTCCTTATTAACATCAGACGGCTAATGGGGTGTGGGCCACAAACAGGTGAGGCCGTGAGCTAATGACCAGATAGAGGAGCAGACTGAGCGGCTCCTGTTCCTGCTATGGTGGGTTCAGTTGTGCGCAGGTGAGCCGCAGGTAAAGGACGCGTGGAGGTGGGGGTTGCGCAAGGGGTGTGTGTGTGTGTGGGGGGGGTAGTTGTGACGGGGCAGGAGGGGAAGACGAGAGCGAGATGCACTGTCTATTGACTGATCACACAGAGCGCCCTTGTGCCCTCGCCCGGCCGCGATTGTGCCGGCGGACAAAGCCCTGATTCAGCACATCCTTTCCCCCCCGAGGGAGAGCGATGGAAACCGAAGACGGCCGCCAGCCCCCCCCCCCCCCCCCCCCCCCCCCCCCCCCCCCCCCCCCCCCCCCCCCCAACCGAAGACGGCCGCCAGCCCCCCCCCCCCCCCCATCACCGCCACACTCATCCTCTGCCTCTGTCTCTCCATTGCTCTGTCTCTCCATTGCTCTGTGTCTCTCTCTCTTCAGCCAGTAACATGGCAGCGGCCAGGCATCAAAGAGAAGTGCAGAACAATGCAAGGGGCCAGCCAGGAATTTGACAACCTTTTATTTTTTTTATTTTTTTTCTCCCTATAATTAAGCTCTGTCATATCCTGGGTGCATCAGAAACTTAAAGGGTTAGGGTTAGGGTTAGGGTTAGGGTTATGAATGGTTAGGGTTAGGGTTAGGGTTAGGGTCACCTCTAAAAATATGACATGTCAATTAAATACCGACATTTTCATGAAGTTATAATCATCTGAATGTTTTCATTTCCCCCCATTACCCTTAAAAGGGTTAGGATTAGGGTTAGGGTTATGAATGGCTAGGGTTAGGGTTAGGGTTAGGGTTAGGGTTATGAATGGCTAGGGTTAGGGTTAGGAATGGCTAGGGTTAGGGTTATGAATGGCTAGGGTTAGGGTTAGGGTTAGGGTTAGGGTTATGAATGGCTAGGGTTAGGGTTAGG
>JAFBJT010112313.1:9969-35645 GCA_016785325.1 Chascanopsetta lugubris
AAGCCAAGAAGAGAGAGAGGGACAGAGAGGGAGAGAGAGAGAGAGAGAGAGAGAGAGAGAGAGGGGGGACGGGAGAGAGCGGGGGAATACGGAGGAGATCACTAATTTAGCAGAACAGTGGGCGAACACTTTGTGGTGAAAGTTCAGCACATGGGGGAATCCTATGCCAGTCAGTTGATTCAAATTAGCATCATTTCCACCATTTATACGCACACTTATGTATGTGATCAATCAATGAGGAAGCATCTTGAGAACCTCACGGGGTCAAAACATAGTGTCAGCGATGCAAAATGTGAAACAGCAGGTGTTCTTCAAGAATATAAGTTCAACTCATTCAACAAAACAGCATGAAACAGTCTGATGTACTGAAAATGCATCATATATCCATTGTTCAATCAGAGATGGACGTCGGAGTTGTTTACATTGGTTGTTTTAGCTTAAAGAATTCAATAAAACTCTATTTCTAAAGTTGAAAATCTTCAAATTCCGGGGTTCAAATTCAAAATGGCCGATATCTTACCGCTCTCGAAGGTCTTGGAGGCTCCTCTGGGAATCGCTGGTCCTCCCTCCCTCCCTCACTTCTTCACCTCTGGAGCTTCCTTTAAATGCCGTAGAGGTCGCAAAACCTTGAAAAAAGTTCTGAGGATGGAGGAAGAGGAAATGAGAACGTGATGAAGAGGATGGAGAGGAAGAGGAGAAGAGGAACCTGGAGGAGACTGGAGGCTGAGAGAGAGAGAGAGAGAGAGTGACAGAGAGAGAGAGAGGGGGGAGAAGATGGCTGACTCCAGGAGTCACAAGCCACAGGTGGGCAAGAAGTCACCCTGTTAGTGGGGGCGTGTCGGAGGGCAGGGCGTGACGTTTCCACTGTGTGTGTGTGTGTGTGTGTGTGTGTGTGTGTGTGTGAGAGAGAGAGACGGGTGGGGGGGGGCACTGTCAGTCTAATGATAACAAGTCCAACAAGGATGCAAACATTCCTCCATCATCTCACGACGGCCTCCAACACCTTCCTTCGCTTGGTGCCTTCACCTGATCTCCGATTGGTTCCCTGTCCTCCAACACCGACCAACCACAGGCCACAAAAAGAGGAAGAGGATGATGATGATGATGAAGAAGAGGTCGAATTCTGTCATCCGGCAGCCATGAAGACGACCCTTATGATCTTCCCGTCAGGGGCCAATCAGGTTTCACGGGGCCCCGGCAGAGGAGGATGGAAACCAGGGTGGACCTGCTGCTGCTGCTGCTGCTGCTGCTGCTGCTGCTGCTGCTGTTGCTGCTGCTGGGCCGGGGCCCTGATGAGCATGTGGCAGGTTCCACTGAGGGGCCACAGGGTGGGGGGGCAGTGATCTGGACTCTTTGAGCATGCTCACCATGGTTGCTAGGTGAGGCAGCCATGATTGCCCCCCCCCCGCCTCCCCAAAACATCATTCCTCCCCCCCTTCCTCTTCCACACACTCACACACGGTTCGATAGCAAAGAGTTAATGACGGCAAATAAAGAAAAGTAAACAGCGGGTGGCTAACGAGTGCTAATTTAGTGCGGCGCTCGCCTATGAATTAATGAAGAGATCACTGGGATGCCACGGCAACAGAGGGGCGGAGTCGCCTGGCGGGACCTGATCAGTCAGTCAGGGGCCCGATCTCATCCCGCCGATCGGTTCAGGGCCCCGATGTGTGGAGACAGGCGTCATGTGTCACCCGGCTCCTTTCTCTTTTTATTTCACAGCTTCCCTCCATTTTATCCTAGTTTTATTTCTATTTATCTTTGATTTGCTTTCGCACCCTCTGCCATTCATCTTCCTTAGTCACTCCCCCCCCGCCCCCCCTTTCCGGGCCTGTCTGCACTGGGAGATTGTAAAATGGCGTGTGTACCCACGGCCTGTCACATCAGGTACAGACTGGTACTGATCAGGGCCTCATTCATTTACACACCGCTCCATCAGGCAGCAGCACACACCTGCTGCACACACACAGGCGCGCACACACACACACACACACACACACACACACAGATGCGCGCACACTCACGCACACACACAAACAGTATAAACATTAAACCTCTTATGAAAAAGCCTTAGCTCAGGGAAGAGACTGTGTAAGAGAACAGTGGTGTGTGTGTGTGTGTGTGTGTGTGTGATTAAGAGAGCTGCAGCTCCTCAGACACTGCAGGCTTCACATTAAAGGTGTAGTAATTAGAAATCAATTACCTGACTGTGAGTGGGCGGGTCTTTTCAGAGGATGCTGCTTGTGAGGGTAACAAACAATAAAGCCACAGTAAGTGTAACAGCTGGGAGGAGGAGGAGGTGGAGGAGGAGGAGGTGGAGGAGGGGGAGTGTGGTAAAAATTGTGCTGGTAAATTAAAGTAATGAAGAGGTTCAGCACAAACTCATTTCCGTTATGACCTTAAGCTGTAAAACCAAGTTTAATTTTGGAAGGAAACTTCACACGGCTTTTGAACTTTTATGGGAAATAAAGAGTTTGAAAAACCAACTGAAAGGTTACTGTCGCTCTCTTCTTACTTTTAACTGCCTCGTTAGACAATAACAAAGGTTACAGAGCAATGAAGACTTATATATGTTTCCATGTTTCAGAAGCAAAGAGGAAAACTGCTCGTGCTTATTCATATTCATCTTATAGCTGTGCTCTGATTTCACTGACAGTTTTTATTATGTACTATTTTACCTTTGCGACGACCCCAGGGCTTGTCTAAGATTGTTGGTGCTGTGTCGATGTGTGTGTGTGTGTGTGTGTGTGTGTGTGTGTGTGTGTGGTTCAGGTGGAGCTGAAGGTCCTCAGCAAAGTAGTCACATGGCCAAAGGCGGGTTTGTTTTGTTAATTTGATCATCTTTGTTGATTCTGGAGCACCTGTCACACTGCTTCATTTAACCTGCTATTTGGATCTAATGAAGATTAAAGGGCCAGTGGGTAAAAACGTGGTCACGTTATTTTCATTTCCACACATGAAATATCAAATCATACATGGGTTGTTATGGGTGATTAATCGCTTGGATGGCGGCCATGTTGGACCACATTCGCCATCACCGTCTGCACATTTAAGGTCACATTCCGCAAATGTAATCACCACATTGATCACCGCACATGAATGAGTTACAGCAAAGTGCCATGAGGTGAACTGCCGTCAAATACATTTTCAGACGATCGTTATTGCGCCATAAATGGAGAAGGCAAGATGGCTGACTTTGCATGTCACTCTGGTTTTGATGACGCCTTGATGTTTTCATAAGTGCTGGACAGACGGGAAAGCTCTGACAACCAGTCAACTGGAAAATATAAAAGTTTATCCAAACATATAAATGTTTTTCTGCTCATCTCAGCAAACTGTGAACAAAATCTATATCTCATCTCAGAGAGTAGTGAGGCCTACGCTCTGTCTGATGGCTCCCCTCTCCCTCAGCAACAATAGAAACCACACAAACACACAGAGCTGGTAAACAAGGCACAAGTTTGTGTTTGTCTACAGTGTGTGTGTGTGTGTGTGTGTGTGTGTGTGTGTGTGTGTTCTGAGGCTGCCTAATGGCCAGCAGGGCTTCATACTGAGCGAGTGTCGACGATGATTTACCCTGTGATCTCTCTGTTTGAGCTCCGGCCTCTGGGGGAATAAGGTTTTTTTTTTTCTTTTTTCCACCAAAGTTGGTTTTTAGCTCGATTACAGGATCCGATGTTTGAGCCCGGAGCCAGAGCTGCTCTCAGAAGCGCAGCGCTCGCCCCTGATGTTTGGTCAGAGATCTGCCGCCGCTCCTCCAGGGAGCCGTGATTATCTCAGGTCGGCGGCCGCGCTTCATCACGCCGCCACTTCATTTCTCTCAATGGGCGATTGGGTTCACAGCAAGAATTAGTGGGGAAATGGAGGTTGGCGGCGCCATCCGTGAACGCCGCCGCCGTCATTTTCATCATCATCATGAATCAGGAGGCTCATAAGGGCAGATCGAGTTCAAACAAACAGAAGCTCCCGAACCTCCAGCTGTGGCAGGAATCGGTGTGTTGTGTTCAGTCGGTAGGATTTAATGACATCTAGTGTGGAGGCTGTACTGGAAACCCTGCGTCTAAAATCAGGGAGGTGTATAATAGCGCCCCCTGTGCTATGGTCCTATACCAGAATGAGGGGCTCATTCTGGGGTGATAACAACAATTTCTGTGCATTATACATGAATACAAATGTTAGATTAGCATTTCATGGTAAATTATTTGGTAAAAGATTTCATCAACATAAATTCAATTAAAGGGACTATTTCGAAAATTATAACTTTCATGTACCGCCTTTGAATAGTGAGCTACACATGAGGGTGGACAGAGGCTGGGGTTCAAACCCACAACCCCATGCATTCTAAGCCTGGGCTCTACCACTGAGCTACGACCCAGTCTAAACAGTTGGACCTCTCAATAAAATAAACATCGGAAGACGACTTCCGCACCTTGTATAAAAATTCTATGCTAGTAAATATTGAAACTGCAGTGAGACGCAAGTGAACCACCTTCATCAAGAGGCAGATTACAAATGCTGTTGTGGCTCATGATGCACTCTAGTGGTCAAAAACGTGTATTACAGGCTGGCACTTCAAGTCATCTGTTGATACGTCCATGAAAAAAACAACACAGGGATCTCTTTGATATGATGAGGACTGTTATTTATAAACACACCGGTGATACAGTTCAGGTCATTTCGGAGTATTTTAAAGCCAAAAGCTCCTCTAACATATTCAAGCCAACATCAGTCCCTCAGAGTCGTTTAATCTGGGTCACGCCGAAACACACGCTGCACTTCCTGGAAGCGTGGCTTCATTAGATCTCACGCCGAGTTTGAGCGTTTTAACATCTTACGAGCCCCGAACACAACACGTAGCCTCGTATTAATCGAGTGAAAGAGTAAAAAACAGCGAGTCAGCAGTTTTGATAACATAAAACTGCATGGTAATCCTTTCTTTATTGCATTTCTGGGCCTGATTAGCGGCCGTCACGCTGTGTGGAAAGAACACAGCATATTTCTGGGTAATAACTACGACAATACGGTTTCTGACTGTGAACCCCCCCCCCCCCCCCCCCCCCCCCCCCCCCCCCCCCACCTCCATGTGCAGGTTGATGAGGTTATCTCACGGGTCTAACGGAGCAGGGACCTGGTGAAGCCCTGGATGTTAAAGGGTAATTGACTGTGGCTGCGTGTGTTTGTGTGTGTATGAGTGGCAACACTGCACAGACGAAGATGATTGATAACATTGAGTGTGACCTTTAACTGATCCCGCCCACCTCTGCTCTGACTCCTCATTGGTCACCTTCTACGCGCCCTGCCAGTTATGCCACATCATGTCTCATCCGCTGCCGCTTAAAGGTGCAGCGTGTCCGATTTACGTCACTTCTGTGGATAGAAACAAAAAAATGTTACAACACAGTTGCAAACATTTTCATGATCACCTAAATGTATTTTTGTTCCCATTACTCCTAAATGAGGCCATTATTTTATATCTACACCAGGAGCCGGGCCTCTCTGTGGGGGCCGCCATGTTTTTACAGTAGCCCAGAGTGGACGCACAAAACATGTATTGAGATTGTATGATAACTGAGGGTCACCATGGGTTCTCCTGCATGTTCAGAAGGGTAAGAGGGCGGGGTGCGACATGCAACCTCGCCAACAGATGTCACCAAATCTCACGCACTGCACCTTTGACAGGTGCGTGGCGTTTAAGCGCCATGTGGTCACAGGTGGCCACTCTTACCCCTGTGCGGTCAACAAACCGAGGTCGGACGCGCGATCAAACGGCGAAGCACAACCTGCCTCCGCCGCTGTGACATTAAGTTGACAGGAGATTTATGCTACTCCTCAGGGCAGCGAGGACACTGTGAGAGGGGAGGTTGCCATGGAAACGGACCCCTACAAGGCTGTCAGAATTGGTTAATTATTCAGGACCACCATCACTGTGCATCAGCGGGGAATCAGCTGGAGCCGCTCAAGCGGCTGAATGGTGAGATTAAAAAATGATTCGATGCAGAGAGTTGGGGAATCCAGATAAACTTAGCTTGGATATATGGAGAGGGTGAGATATGAGGCCGCCGGGGGCACAATGTGAATTCATGGCACTCACGCACACGCACACGCACACACACACACACACACATGCAAATGCGTCTATGCAAATGCTCTCATGGCACAAATAAGATCTGCCTTTTAGAAATGATTTCCGTTTATTATGTTGTTATATTCAGTATCATGCGTGAGTCTTCCTCTTCTATACAGTCATAGTTTATTGTTCTTGCTGTCTATGGTACATTTTGAAACAATTTGTGTTCGTCCTACCAGGTTTATATGCAGAGCACAAAACAGAAATTCGCCCCATTTCTTTTCACACGAGTAGTTTACAGTGTGAATACGTTTAAATGGTTGATTGAAGTGTTTCCAGACGTCTGATGACCACATGCACATGAACATATGAGTCGGCAAATGTCGATATATAGTAGATATTACATGTTATAGTACAGATCAGTCAGTGAAAATATTTTGTATCATGACAAAAATAGATGTATGATCAGTGTGTCATCCACATGTGTGACTTATCTCATATTTTGTGTTGTATTCTGTGTGTGTGTGACAGTTCTACCCTTTCAGTTAGCTTTTATGACAAAGTGACAGACATGGGAGGTGAATGGAGGAGGTGGAAGTTGAACCCACAACCCAATGCATTCAAAGCACACACTCAACCCTTGTGCCACACGCACCCCATGTATCGACCATGTCTTACTTTCAAATCACATATCATCCAAAGGACCGAAAAGCAAAATAACACAGATTATTTTTTGAACGTGGAGAATAAACCCTTTTTCTGTCTGTGCTCTTTGTTCTGAGCTTGATCTTCTCCCTTGTTTTTCTTTCATGTGTAGTTTTGAAGTCTCTTTTTCTTTTTTTCCCTCTGCTTTCTTATTTAACCTTTACAAGAAGATATGTTGATGTATCACAATGTAGATGCATGTTGCCATAGTTATACTCTTCTCATGATACAATATATAGTGGAGCGCGAAAGGCTACTGCCCACACACACACACACACACACACACACACACACACACACACACACACACACACACACACACACACACACACACACACACACACACACACACACGTGAGTCTCCACAGTGTCATATTTTTAGCTTTGGCATTTCTCTAATTGTATTTGCACAGTTCAAAAGCCTGAGGATTACATAATTGAAACTCAGCTGTAAAGAAGGTTGAATCCATCTGTGCACCCATGAAAACACAATCATCAAAGGACCAAAAGAAACATGGCACAATCTCCACATCTCCACGGCAGATCAGCCCGAATGTGTCAGCACCAGCCTTTAAAGCCGGAGAGACACTGTTGCCGTGTCATTTCACCACGGAGCCTTGTTTATTCATTTCTTTATTTTGAGTTTTATGTCGGAGGCCTGAGGGCCCCGCCGTCCTCACTCATCTCCAGGAGAGTGTGAGGCGTGTGCGAGCGCTCGGTCTGCATGGTCATTTTATGGACAAGTGAATCCACTCCCTGGGCCTCATGGTGCAGGGGCTCTGCTGCGTTACACCCCTGCACCATATTTCTCCAGGTGGGGACAGGTTTTATGACTTTCTCTTGTCGAGGGGCTTCACACACACACACACACACACACACACGAGCTCACAGTGAAATGATCTGTCTCATGTGGACATGAAGAGCAGAAGCATGACAGTGGGTATTTGTCCGATTTAATGAGGCAACTCCCAGACTCCATGTTAACTTTTATACTCTTTGTATAGTTTGCTGTGGGCTTTGCACACTGAATGATGATATCATGAATTTATGTATTTGTTTCTTTTCAGTTCTTTTTAATGTTATTACATTATATTATGGGATGGCGGTGGCTCAGTGTCACTGGCCCTGACACTGTTACCCTGAATGGCCCTATGTGTACTGGTAGATACCCCGCGATACATATTACTGGATGAGTGGTTGAAGATGACATGACATTATGGTTATAATATACATTTGCTCTGTTGACTATTTTTGTTAAAGGTTCAATGTGTGAGATTTAGGTGAAATTAAATCTGTTCCAACTGGCAGAGATGGAATACAAAATAATCATAATGCATCATCATGAACCAACGACACATCAATTCAGTTTTAATGATATGTGAAACCTGCCATAGGTTCTCCTACTTGCTTGGAAGGGAAATGTGAGGGGTGTCGAGCTGCAACATGCAACTTCACCACTAGATGTCTCTAACATCCTACACACTGAGCCTTTAAATGTCCTTAGACTGTCCCAGAGGCTTCATTTTCTTGTTGTTGTTTCTTTTATCTGAATCTTGAAACAAGTCGTCTCCTGAGGATAATGACTCATTATCTATGCGCTGCGTCCTCGCCTATCTCATCTCTTCCTTCATGTCTGATGGTTTATTATGTTGGATGGATGAGACTTGGGATCTCCAGAGGCTCATTAAAACTCCCTTTGGCCACGCCCCTCTAAGTAATAATCAAAGACATGTTGATATTCAGGGTTCCAGGTTTGCGCGCAAAAGACTCTTCATATCTTTGTTTTGAAGGAATGAAAACTTGAGCCAAAATGAATCAAAAGAGTGGGGGCAGGAGCTCCATGAGAACACAGCGCTGCCCCCAAGTGGTGAAGCTGTGTACGTCTTCAGGCAAATGTGAGGATGCTGTGAAACAAGGGTTTTCTCTCCTTGACCAATCTCCTTTTCCAACAATCAGTCATGTCATTAGGATATTATTGCTCGAGTTGTTTGTTTTGTAAAAGTCGTACAATATGAATTTATCACAAAGCATAAATGTTTATTTAATTGGCAAATTTCTAACAAATGCCGTTTCTATGTTGAAAGAATAAACTTCCCGATGACTTTTCAATGGACATAAAACACTGGACACACACAGTAACACACTATTGACAACCGGGTTTTCATGTACAGCTTGTACAGTTAGAAATTAAACACTCTATTTACAAAGCTATTCAAAGCAAAAAGCTTCCAGGTTGTGCCTCATTACAGCATCAACAAGAGATGGGTCCGTCGACATCTCGCGCTTTTGCTCTTTTTCTAACAGTAGAGTGGTTAAAAGGCAACAAGGTCATTGTCCTCTATCACACATGGTAAATCATGCACACACACACACACACATATTCACAGATTAGTACTCATCACTGATCAGTGGGGGAGCCCTGCTCACATCCAAACACCTTATAAAAGATTATATTATGCTGTGAATCTCAACAGAAAGCCTTAGACCTTAGCGCTGAAAGCTGCTGGTTACTACTGCAAGTCAGGGGGTTACCTCTCTAAACTTAATTGAATCTGTCAGCACAGGAATATAAAATCTTAAAATCTAAGAATCTGGAAAGAAGAATAAGAGAAGTAACAACAGTGTTGGCGCTGCACACATGGCCAGCACTTCACACATCATGACTCCAGAGACATAAATAAAAGATAAGAAGGAACTCCAGTAAGAATCCATGAAAAGGTGCGTAAAGTGTTCAGTTATCGAGCTGCGCGATGATCACAGGAGGTTTTCCAGTTTCACATTCAGTCGTTCCATCAACTACGAAACTGAATGACGTGCGTGAGGGTGGAGAGAGATAAATGACCGGCATCTATATTTAAACAGCATTAACACATGTTAGGAAGGCCAGCAAATGCATGGCACCGCAAACTACTGAGTCCCTGTCAGGTCCATTCTAAAATTAAAGGTGCATTAGGCAACTTTGACCTGGTTTAAAATCATTTTTGATGCAGATGAGTGAGTTGATGCTCAATCACGATGCCTCGCCAGATGCATGGCTGTGTGACCGAGCTGCAAGTCATTTCACTGCCACAGGTGTCAGTTCCCCAATGCTCCTTTAATATGGCTTGTTATTGTCTACGTTTTTGCATCGGATATTCCCTAATGACTATTTCACATGTGAGTCTTTGGCTTCATGTTGCTGTCAAAAGTATTTCATCTTTTCTTAAGACCTGAGGAAATCGAATCCATCTTATTTTTCATTTCCAATTGACAATCGCTCTTGTTTCAGGGACAATATACTATACTTTCTGATTGTTCTACCACCCTGTGCATCTAAAACTTGTTTTCACACTCAATCTAATTCATTATGTCTCTAGATTTCACTCTATGAAAAACAAGGAGGTCAGAACGTAGCTGGTAGAAGTTGTTTTGCTGTCTTGCTGTCGCTCGATATAAACAGTGACGTTTCAGCGTCGCAGAGCTCCATCAGATCACTTTGGCTGATAAGGCAAGTTGTTACATTAAAAAAGGAAAGTGCATTGACTCAGCGGCCCCAGAGGCACACTTACGCACACACACACACACACACACACACACACGCACACGCACACAAATCAAAAAAACATTCCCTCTGTTCATAATAATATAACCCTCCCTCACCTGAAGTGGGTAAACATCCTTTGCTAATGTTAATAAATTAAAAGTTCAGCAGTTCACATTCATCAGCTGGTTGTGTGTGTTTGTGTATCTGTGTGCAATAGTGTTTGTGTTGCAGTTCACATTGGTCACTGTTGTCCCGTAGCTTTTTTGAGAAGCTCCAAGTCTCTGCGTGTCTGAGTCGTGGGCGGCGTGCAGCCGTACGTCTCCAGACCCAGCGCTATGTATCGCTCCTGCAGCCCCAGGAAGTTGTCCCCCTGCCCGGTGCGTAGAGACACCCATGGAGGAGGTGGAGAGACACCCTGGAAGCCCCAAAGTGCCAAACTCTCTGTGGTGAGAGGCAGCAGTGACAGAGAGTGAGTGATAGAGACTTTCCCCCACAAGATAAAGTGACAAGAGAGAGAGAGAGAGAGAGTGACACACTAACCTTTACTATGCAGATCTGCAGCTTTGGCCATACCAAAGGAAATCAGATGTGGCGCTACACTAACCAGGCCCTCCGGCTGCCCTCTGGTTGCCATGAGCACGATTGACCTGTAAATGAAAGACGGGTGTGTAAATGAAACATGGCTCTGGAGAAAAAGAGAAAAATAACATTCAGACCTGTTAAAAAAAACATGTGATGAGAACAGACAGTTGCCGTTATCAAGCCAGCATCAGCCTTTTCTCTGGTCTTCATCAGAGAACCCAGGCAGTTCTGTAGTCTTTTTAAAAATTCAACAGTTCAGCTTCTAAATAGAACAAACGCATGTGATCACATCGCACCCCGTTATATCTCATTACTGTCTGGCCTCCAAATACATTTCTCATCTTCACCATCAGGGCCCAGAAACCCAGGAATAAAAAGCCTGCGGAAATTACACCCTTTAAGACAACTTCCTCGCTTCAGTGCCGGCTAAAATGTGCTTTTACCAGAGGGCAGAATCCGGAATTAACCTTAAGTGCTTTCAGGGTGCGCTAGACTCACAAGATTCTCATGTGTGAATACAAATGTCTGTATTAGAACCTCCGGTGTTTCCGAGAAAATTCTCCCTCTACTCTGCAGGAACTCCAAAGCAGCTCCTGTGTTAATGCAGCAGGAGATATTGAGATGGACTAAAAAGAGTGGGCGTGGCCACAAACTTATGGATGTGATGTTTCCAATGTTTCTATATGACATGGGAAATAAACCTTTTTTTAATGCGCAAACAAAGATGTCAGCATGGAAAGCAACGAGAATTGTGACTTTCTGAACACGCTATATTATATATATATTCTACTTCCTTCTGTATTCCAACAATTAGTATCATTTTTCAGGCGGTTACCTCTTTGGTATTCCAGTTTTTAGGTATTGTTCCATTTTGGCATCCATTTTGGAGAATGAGGTTTTCTTTGTGACCTTTCCGGAGCAGGCGTCCACTGTAACCAGGAAGTACCCGGGCTGAGAGAAGGCCATGGTCTCCTCATTCACCTGCCATGTGACAGGAAACCACGAGTTGAGCAGGTTCTCGTCACGTAGAGATAAGCAGACACACACACACACACACACACACACACACACACACACAGACATCATGTGATAATGCTCACAGTGATAAAGGAGCTGCTATCTCCTCTCTGCTGCTGCTCTTTGCTGCTCAGAGACTTGATCTGTGTCTGGAGGTAGAAAGTCCACGGCTCACTGGAGAACACAAGCTGAAACAGAAACAACACGTTGGTCAGCAGTGTGCGTGTTTGTGTTTACAGCAGCTGAGGAGCAATAACCATGAATTTGACAGCACCAACCTGTTTGGTGCCGCAGCCTTGACAGGGCTGCGTGTTCAGAGGCGGCATGGGCACCACCGCTGAGGGACTCTTGGAGTACTTGGGGTAGGCTTTAGCTGTGCAGTTACAGGTCTGTTTGGAGGACGTGGTGGCCATGACCTTCACTCGCTCACAGCCTTTCACTGAGCAGTAGCTGTGTCCCTCGCGACCATAGCGAGCCCGAAGGTAGAGCCACAACAAGCTGAGCAGAAAAAGGGAAAGTTAAATAACCTTTCACAAACTACAAATCCTCTCCTGCTGAATCCTATATTTTTTTCACATGTGGAAATATTTTCTGGGTCGAAGTTGAAACCTCTGTTGGGCCTGTTTTGGCCCGCCGGCCACATGTTTGACATGTTTTCTATCAACACCACCACCCGCTATGAAAGGGAGCTACATCAAAATGATATTAGAGCAATTCATACCCAGTCTGACGGTCAAAGAAGTACTTTCTTTCCATCCGTTTCTTCTCCAGCTCTGTGAGGGACGATACTGTGCCGAAGTCTGTGAGGTCGTCAAAGGTGTTACTTTGTCGATCGTTGATGTCGGCCATGATTTGAAATGTGGTTTCTGGGGGGTAACAGAGTCCCACCAGCACCCAGTCATCTCTGAGTGACAGAATAAGACATAGAGCCAGAGTCATATTGTGCCTTTTGCAGGTTATCTTGTACTTAAATGTGCTTTATGGGTGTTCTGTGTATGTAAAAGATGTTTCTAGTTAGAAAGCTGTGTGACACAGGGCAGAGAAAAATCTGTTTCTCACAGAAAACACTTTTTCAGGAATTAAACATGTAGTTCTATTGGGTTCTAATGGAATAGCCCACACACATACACACACTTGTGATACTCACACATCGAAGTTGATGAGAGACAAGACAAGCTCTCCGGGTGCAGGTCCACTCCAGTGCATTGTGTAGCTCTTGCTCATCATCAGGACGGGTTGGTATTGCTGGGACGTTGCCCCCTGGCTGTTGATCCCCCTCAGCACAAGCGGGGCATTAGGATACTCATCTCTGCTAATGGATAAACTGAGGCTGGGGGCTCCCAGAGTCTGGATGTACACCTGATGAAGAAGAAGGGAAGTGTAAGGGCATGTTTTACAATGAAAGATGTTGAGGTGTAGACCTGCACTACCTGAGAGTAGCGGCCACTGCAGATCACCCCGCTCCACTGGGACATGTGCACGCAGCTGGGATGTTGGATCAGGAAGTTGTCTGCTCTGCCCACGTATGTGTCGCTGTAGCCTGTGACTGAGCCGTCTATGTCATGAAAGATGGAGTTCTTGTCACCGTCCAGGTCATTTTCCTCAAACCACTGTCCGGGGCGACCGAAGAACGTCCGCAGATCCACCTGACAATATCAGAGGTCAAGCGTGTTAAGAACAGCGCTGTTTAAAAACGTAAGCTGTCATTGCTTAAGAGCCATAAAAGAGATACATGCGCTATGTAAGTGATCTCTGCAGAGCAGCATCTGTTTACTTATCATTTTTCATCTAAATGCCACAAGTGCTTTCCAAGGAGTTCCATAACTGTAACCCTTTAGGATAGGGAAACATGAAATCCATCTTTAGTGTTTGTTGGCATCTAGTGGCAAAGTTATATATTGCAGCCAACTGTCTAGCCCTTGCCTCATATCCCCTTAAGCCTTAAGAAGTTTAGGAAAACATACAATGACCTTTAGATGACATTAAAACAAAAACAGCCCACTTAGAACTGTTAAAGTTGTCCAATTTTTCCCACAGTAGAAACACTGTTGCTGAAAAAAGGGCACATCTTATTATGTAAACACAAACAAGTCTTGGAATCAAATGTGCTAATTAAAATAGACTTGATTTAATCAACTAGAGATAGATAAAGACATCATATATCAAGTAGAGGCAGCGCATTGTTTTAAATCACCACAAGAGGGCACTACTGACTTGCAATCTTCTCCACAGGCATGCTTCTCCTGTGTTCTGTCTAACTTATGTTTCAAATAAATACCAACTACGTGGCTCTAACCTGAATAAATCAGTATGAGTGTACGCGGGAAGACGGGCGAAGAAAAAATGCCATCCCCATGATACATGGCTACATGAGGTGAAGAATTTAGAAAAGTAGAGATAAATCAAATTGAGTGTATGACATTTTCATGACTTTCATCAACAACAGATAAAAGAAGCAGCAGATGGTCAAATAAAAATGTAACACTTTTGTATCAGTTAAAATCCACTTCATGTCCGCATTGGTGTAAATAAACCTCATGATCATTTGGTTTTATGTCTACCTGAATAGTGTCTGATGTCCTGAGCAAAGTCTTATCAATCCTGCTTGTTTACTCACAGTGGAGTGGAAGCTGAGCTGTGACAAGTTGTTCCGTGGGGTGAGCTGCCATGTGTTCTTCAGACTGAATCCCACAGCACTGGTGTAACGTTCTGGAGTTGGGATGAATCCACGGAATGTGCTCTGTGTGAGCCGAACCGGGCCGTCGTAGATCTGGAAACCCCGGATTGGAAATGTCCTGTGGATTCCAAAGAGAGCGAAAAGTGATGAGGCAGGATGTCTGATGGCAGCCAAACAAGTGTGAGCAAAATACAAGGAATTATCCAAATGGAGGTTTACAGGTTTTATTCAGGGACTGACTAAAAACACAGGGGGGGAAATGAAATAAAAAAAATTCTATAACACTATTCAGCTGTGACCTGATGATAAATCATCTGTCAGAGACACGCCATGCTCCATGATTCCTCCTTATATGACCCTTCTAGTTTTTCAGTTTCAAGGGATTCCCTTCAAAATGACAGAAATGTTCACAGAAGTGAAAAACAGACAATCCATCTATACTTCAGCGTTTCCTTGTGAGGATTAAGGAGCTTAGACTCAGTCTTTGGTGGGCAAAAGTCAAAATGCCACATTTACACAGTCAGTTGCCATTTCTCTTAAAACTACGAATATGTGAACTGTTGCAGGAGGCTGAAGAAAAACCCAGCTGACACAAGGAGAACATGCAAAACAGAAATATTTGCTTCACAATTACAACCACTAAAAGTTTAAAATGGTAGCAAACTACACATCAAACTAAGGTTTGTGGTACCAACAACAATTTCATACAGAAGTGAATTAATGATGATGATGATGGTGATGCTCTTGAATAGTATTAACACATAAAGCTATTGCAGAGGAGGAATTTCACATTGTTTCCTGTGTGACTCAACTTTTGCCTGTTGGCATGATCAGTGGTATTTTTAGCCCTTGTTAAATCTTAAGATGAGGATGTTGACCAAATAAAAAAATGAAATAAGAATTGGAAGTGTACTTGTTTGTTATGGAACCATGTCTGGATTTGAATCAAATTATTCTAGTTGAACTTTCTTGTTCTCTGCAAGGGAGGAAAAAGTATGTCAGCTTCTGTGGCAGCAGCAACAACGACAAAGAAAAAGCCGACTCAGCCAGAATCTCTCGGTGTGGTAAGGAAACTCTAAATGGGTCGTAAAACTCATGCTCGGTCGTGACAATGGTCACATACTGACATGAAGTGTAGCTATTTGGCAAAATGTTCTATCGTATACACTTTAATGACTCTGTAATGAGAGACGAGGACAAAAATAAAAACTCAAGAGCAACAACAGAGACTTGACCTCCCCATATGGGAAGTCCTGTGTCACTCAGTTTGTTTGAATAGACTTGAATTGACCTACTGTTAAAGCTCAACTAGGCCTGTAACTGGACTGTGTCTATGTCCCAGTATACAAACAAGGAAGGGAGATGATATATTGACCCAAGTAAGTTCCACTCCACGACAATAGATGGCGATACGTCCCCTTTCAACTTGTTGGCATTGCCCACCCACGACATCATACAACATGAACAGGTTTGTGACGGTGAGTGAAGCACATAAGAATGTGTTGTAATGACACCCATCATCTTATCAGTAGAAATAATGAGTGAGAGCTTCATTTACTTTGGTCAAAAGGTTTTGTGTCAGATACTCCCGAAATAAAACTTGCCTCATTCTAAAAGTAATCCAGTGCTAGAGTGAGTAATCTCCTTCCACGGAATCACCTCGGTGTTGCCCCCACAGTTTTTCTTTTACTGCCTAAAATATCTGAAGGGAAGTTAGTCAAAACAGAACTTCCTTTCACAAGCCCACCTCTGGCTAAAAGCAGTGGTGGCTGGAGCCTCTTCCCTCCATCTGTCCAACTATCCCATTGCTCCGCTAGCTCTCTCCTCCATGTTTGTTTTTCTCAGCATATTTTTCTTAGGTAACTCCACCGACAGCGTCCCCTGCAATTTCTGCAGAGGCACAGTTTGATTTGGACTTTCCCCTCCATTCCTCAGGCACAGTGTATCTTTCCTTCCCTCGTTCAGGTTTCCATCTCCGTTTGCTCCTCCTCACCTGTTCCGCGGGAGCGTCCTCATCTTCGCATCAGCTCCTCCGGGTCCCCAGTATTTGTTCTGTCCTCCGTTGGTTCCTCGGTTTTGGCTTTCTCCCACAAACAGGGACTGTATCACCTCTTGGCTAGATCCTTCATCCTTAGGGTAGCTGCCATCACTGGGAATGAGATCAAGCATGGAAATCGAGAAACTATTAAATATGCTGCCTGATATTCAGGAATACAAGAAGAGGGAAAACAATAGCCCGTCTCTTTGTTTTGCCAGAAAGAGAGAATATCCAAAGCATCTGCTGTCTGTTCAGTATCTATTTTGCCAAGTTCAGTTCACAGAGCAGAAAAGCAGACTCAGCTGAAGCAAAGCATGACTCTGTTACGACAACATTGATTTAGACAAATACACACCTGGCAAAGGACAAACCCACTCCATTGTCTGCGAAGCTGGAAACAGAAACAGAAATTTGTCAATGTGATATGATCCACAACTGAAGACATGGGAGAACAAGAAGAAATGTAATCCATACGCTTTCTTGAATAATAAAACAACACTCATACCGTTTTTAAATCTGCCTCATGAAAGGAATCATCAGCTCATTGTTGCCACTTTCAAGTCATTAGAAATTAAAACCATAAACAGAGCTGACGGGCCCTTGCACTATGTGCATGTTGTGACATGAAGGTCAGAGGATGTCACTCCCACATGTTGCTAATTCAGCAAGAATGAGCACATACTCTCAACACCACAGGAAAGGCAAACGCATCACTTCCTGTGCTCACAAAACATCAGCACTGCACCACATATCATATGTCAACCAGACTGTTGATATTTCTTGTAAATAGAGTGACAGTTAGCAAATGACACTCTTTTTACCAGCAAGTGTCCCTGTGACTTTAATTAAATATTGTAATACAAATGTTCATGATGGGATTGTCTTTAAGTGCAAGACGTAAAGGGCAAATTAGAAAATGCCTAGTTGAGGGGCACTCAGGAGCTGTGCTGCCACACCTATTTTAGGTTTATTAACCAAGTACATATTTTCACCACTTCTGAATTATCAGTGAAGTAGGAATGAGGAAAAGGAATCCGTGACAAAGCAAAAACAACAAGGGCCTAGAATCGTGCTATGCTCAGGCACTTCTATATTTCGGTCAAAAAACGTTTTAACGAGGAGATGTTCACCAAATGATGTCATTACAGGGAGTTATGGTGGAACTACGTTCACTGTTGTGCTACTGAAACAAATTCTCAAGAGTCCAAGTTTTTCAAATGTTTTTGTGGAGACACCCTGCTCCCCACCTCTCTGGATGACATTAGTTACATCACAGTCTCTGACACATCTTACCCAGAATTCTGAATGACGATGTCACCACCCCGGATCCATGCTCCCAAGTCGTTGTTCTTAAAGGAGATGAGAGTATCGATGATGGCCGCCACACGAGGACGGCTTGGATCAGCGTTCTGGTGTGGTCTGAATCTGAAAACACATGGGTAAACAAAAACAAACAAATAAACACGTGCCTTTTTAATATTTCAAATATACATATCCTCTGAGTGAGGATTTCACTTTCACCACAATCTCAAAAACACTTTTCTCACTAAATTCCGTGTGTGTGTGTGTGTGTGTGTGTGTGTATGTGTGTGTGTGTGGTCCTGCATAACACACTCACACATGCAATATACCTTGTGAAGGGATGAAAGTGATTAATGGAGCTGATAATCACAACATCATCAAACTGTAATTCTGCACAGACATAATTTAGAACTAGATCAACAGTGCTGCGACCCAGTGTAGAAATATAGCCTGCCGGCTTCATTGCCTCCCAGAATGTGAAGCACACTTTGGAAGTTTATTATGTCATCACATACTGAAGAGTTTATCCCCCGGAGGAGCATAAATGTACTTTGAAAAGTTTAATGTTCATTTTCCAGTTAGAGAGCAAAATGTCTTCTGACAAAAAGCTCAAAGCTGAGCGTCTGAGTGTAAATTATAGGCATAGAAAATAACCTGGGATTTACTCTCCTCCTCTGAACTGCATAAATCATGCAATGCATGTGCATTGCTCACACACTCACACACTCACTGCACCACCCACAACAACTTCATTATCAACCTGTGGGAAAACGAGATGTCTGGAAAAGTGTGAGAGCTCGTGCTGCTTCGCTTGGAAATGAAGAAATGGCTGAAAGTCAGGAACATTCCAAAGAGGAGAAGGGAAAAGACATCATTCCATAGACACATGAATGCTGCATTGGAAACCAACATATCATGAAATACACCATTACTGTCTGTGAGATTTTTTTGTGACCATATCATTCATCCAAGGAGCCTTTAAAGTAGGATGAACGTTTCTGACAATGGCACAGCACAAAGGTTACTTTCTTTCTTTTACTGATGTAACGTTAATCCAAAGCACATATTTCAACATTTAAAGACACACACACGCGCACACACAGATATATGCAGAGCGTGGCCAGCAGTCTCAGTGGACACGTAAGATTTTTTCCGTCTAGTTGAGGTCTGTGTTTGGGTAGCGAGCTGCAGAGTGGAAACTCTATCTGTGAAGCCTTATTTTCTCTGTCAACACAAACCTGACAGAGCGTCCACTAAAATGCAGTATAGGGGTAAAACGGCATCGGCTGTATCTGTCCCAGTCAATGACCGTGATCTACTTGATGTGCAGAAAAACACTATAAATAACTTTACAATTATTCACTGTGGCTTTAAACAAATATATTAGTGAGCCACAAAAACATGAATATTTACATAGTACAACTGTGCGCCGGAATGCATATAATCACCCTGCAGAGACAGTGAATCAGCATATATGCGACTATGACACATGGCATGTTGGATTTTTGGGCTATGAATTGCTCTCTCTCACTCACTCACACACACACACACACACACACACACCTTGCACTGTTATCCAGGCATAGGTATTCCCGTTGGTCAGCAGCACTTGCATTGGTGGTCTTCACTCCTTTATCGATGAACAGTCCTGCCTATAGAATGAGGGAAGGGTGAAATCAGTGGTTTAACTATAGATAAACTGAATAATGTGCACAACAGTGTGGACAGTGGCACAGCAATAAATGTGTTAAAAGATTTAATGACATCAAGTGGGAATGGTGTTTATTCTGTTCATTCTGGGCTACTGTAAAATTAATGTGCTTTAACGTGGTGGCCTGTATAGAATGGAATCCGCTCCAGGGATGACAACCCTGATTTATACATTCGGTATTTAAAAACCTCAGTATGATTATTGTACATACGATCTCTGCAAATAGAAATGAAAATAATTTCGCCCCAAACTTACACAGTAGAAATTTTATCTAAATCCTGTGTAGACAGTTATGGAGCCAGTTCTGCACTGGGAACTGTAAAAACGAGAATTAGTGAATAATGTATGTAAATGCACATGTATGTTTACATTGGTTTTGTGTGTTTAAATCATTAAGCGTAAAATAAATTGAGTGACAAACATAATGTGCATGTGTGTGTTTATGTGTGTATGGAAACCCGTGTGCAGAGTTGGTCTTGCGGTATAAGTCAGGTATAGTCTTAAAACCTCAGAGAGGCGGCTATGGTCAGACTGGACAAAGAACTCACAGTTCACCTGCCCAACTTCATTCATTACACAACAGAGCATAATTGTACTGGCTCCTCTCTTGCATGTGCGAGCGGACGTGTGCGTGTGTGTGCTTGTGTGTGAATGTGTGCCTGCGTGTATGTGTTTATGCACGCAGGTGTGTTCTTTTTGGCTTCAACTGACTAGGTAAGCAGAGAATTATTTACCATACTTCCCTTTACACGTTATAAAACTATATGAAACTCTGATTTGAATTGAACACACACTGATTTATCAAAAAGTCTTTAAAACATGATACCTTGAAGTTGGAGTGAACCCGGTTGTTGTAAAAGATCCCGAGGGGTGTGAGCTCCGCCTTAGTCTCTGGTACCAGCCCGTGAGAGTCTCCGGTGGAAGCGCTGTGGAACACAAACCATATGCCAGCATCCTGCCATAGGAAGGAAGAGAAGAGGAATAGGGAGATAAACAAGACAAATCACATTGTGGAATGACAGCAGGATTTTCATTATCAGGAGTTAAACATGCAGCATCTACATGAGGAGACAAGGAAAACAAGGAAAACATTGAGAAGATGGATGAACTACAGACACGCCTTATACACTCCGATCAGGCAACGCGTGTCCTCAAGCCTACAAAATGCAGAGATACCTGCACATTTGAAATATGCAAAATGACATATAAATGATTATATAACCTCAGAATGAATCCATTGATCAGAATTCAATACAATTCATCAATATTAACTTTGACTCCGCCCTCTAGGCCCAGCATTTTTTAATTGATGACCTTTGACTATTTCAAAAAAGCATGTACATGTATTGTTTCGTTTATCTAAGGACACACATACAGAGGTTAAATACAATACTTTGCTATGTTGCAATAAGCAGTGAAAAATGGAATGTCATGTTATTCTCATTTTCATCAGGTCCCACAGTTACAATAAAGCAGGTGTGGGAGTTTACATGAGCTCAACAACTCATTAAAGTTTATGGTGCTTCAGACATTGATAGTCAACCAAAATATCACATGCATACCCCCAACCTGCATGTATGGCACTCCATCCCCCTCCGATGTGAACTTTCACTGGGAGCCCAAATGAAAATGAGATGAGATGAGGGATCTTCATATATCAGGAGTTCCACTCTGTTATTGCCTCGATCTTTCCAAAAATTAAGGCACGTTAAGACCCGTTTTATTGGTGGATCACTTTTTTATGAATACATAAATCTTTAATTATCGTGATGTGGAGCTCAGGAACAGCAAAGCCACTGCAGCTTCATAGCAGGTCCTGTTGCGTATCGCTAATGGCCCATTCATCTTTTTCTTTATCACTTCTCAATAACTTGCTTTGAAGCCACTCTCTTTAATATATCTGATGTTATTACCTGAGAGCCAGCAGCTGCGTTGCTGATGAGGTTGTTATTGGGGTTGGTGATCCAGAATGTGGACACTGCCCTGGAGAACACCCCCAACACAGACACAGAGGAGATATCGGTTACTTGGCATGACAGAATAAATAGATCAAAGTCATCTTAAATCAATCCCCTTCGATAATCCAGCACTTCAACATAAATCCTGGATGGGACACGTCCTGCCAAGACTCACTGAGAGATTGCTGCTTCCCTCACATTGGAACTTTTTTGTCTCTGCAGCGACAAAAAAACATCCAGCGGAGATGGGAGGTTGTTATTGCTCAGATAAAAACCGTCCTGCCACTGTATCTCTCACATACTTTTGCCAATGACAGTATCTCTTTCAAGGACACAACCATCTGTACTCTCTCATCGAGTTTCCCACACTGACAGCACAGTCCAAAAGTTACTGTGACTCCAGCTGAGGTTCCTGAGGGCACAATAGCGGTCCTATATTTTTTTTATATTCACCATCTCAGATATCACGATGTTGACTCAGTCAAAGCTCTCGTTCTCTGGCAAGCCTTTGAATAACATCTCCGCTATTATCTTTCATCACAACCATCCGCAGATATATTCTCCACAAAGCCGCAGGGTTTATGACATGTGGCTGCTCTCGACGGACCGATGGATAAGCTATTTGATATTAAAGGGAAATTTAGACTGAGACTCTGAAGTCTCTGCTGTAAAGGAATATAAGATTTCATATCTACACTCAAGATAAGACATAGAATAACTGCACAAGGGAAGAGAACATTACAGACATTACAAACAGACAGGGTTGGACAGCAGTTGTATCTGTTCATACTAAATAGAAATCATAAATTTGTTCAAATCTTAAAGCTGCAGTGTGTAAGATTTGGTGACATCTAGTGGTGAAGTTGCATGTTGTATTCATCAGCTCACCCTCACCCTTCTGAGCATGCAGGAGAACTTATGTTAACACTTCGGTTGTCATTAAAACTCAAAAGATGGATATTACATCCATTTTTACTGCTGTAAAAACCTGCCGGCCTCCATTGAGAGGACCCCCTCCCCATGTAAAAAAAAAATTAAAAAAAAAGAAATTAATAGGCTAATTTAAGGGTAATGGGGGGAAAATAAGACATCCAGGTGATTAGAAAATTCATGAAAATGTCAGTGTTTAACTGTTTTGTACTATTTTTAGAGGTGACAAAAATCCCCCCAAAATTACACACTGAACCTTTAAGGTGCTTTTCTGAGCAAGGCATTCAATACGATTGTATTTTAACGGGGTAGAGGTTCAGTTTGTGTTGTTCAATCAAGGGTGTAAAATGTCATTGTACAGATCTCTTACTTGCACTCTGTGCTGGGGGATGGAGTGTAGCCCTTGTAAACTTTGTCCTTGATGCTTGTGCACAGGCTGTCGTTCCTGTCAGTGGGCAGCTGAGTCCCAGGTCGAGTCAGGAGGCCAAGGTTGTGAAAAAAAGTGTTGCGCTGCTCTATCCCATCCTCCAGGAAAAAACAGTGACCCAATGTGTCATATCCCACCGTGTCCTTCACCTGGGTCACGCAAAGACAACAAGACACAAAGGGGACAGTTTAGGGCCCGGGCAACACAACACCAGACCACAGTCCTTGGCAGGAGAGAAAAACAAATTAAGTACTAAATCCCATTCATACCACTCTTTCCTTTTCCAAGTGGTAGTAAATATTGCACCGTAAGAAAATATGCAGAGAATCCTGGTAAACAAGACAGCACGGATAATATCTGTCAGACCATCCTACATTTATAAACATCCCACAGGAAAACAAAATGCATTCCAGCTACAAGATGCCAGCCTCCTTGAATACATAAAATCCCTGAAAGAACTTCCTTCTGAGACCCTCTTGTTATTAAGTCATTCGAAGGTATGTGGAAAATCAGTGTCTCAAGAGAGACTAGACACACAATAAGGGCAATATTTACAGTCATTGTGCGACTGAACAGGAAACAAGAAGAAACTGTCAAACAAGACCATCAACAGCTCCAAACAGAAGGTGAGCGAGGACAGAGTCAACTTGTTGTTGACCTTTGTGTCACGCTTAATGTTCCACAGGGGAAAGGAAATCACATAAAGAATGGATATATGACAAGTCCTTAAAGAACCTTTGTGAAGCTGCAGTGAAAAACAAGGGCCTGTGTTAGTGTCTTTAAAGCCGATTTTTCATGTTATGGCTTGGGTCTCATATAAGTGCTCATATAAGGGCTGCATGAATTAGTTGACGAATAATTAAGAAACAAATGTGCAATCTTTCCATTACATATCCACTGCCCCAGTCTAGTCCAAGAAAGATATTATTTTCTAAATTTGCAGCTGTGAATCTTTTTCCCCCAGTAAATGTATAAATCAATTCATGACATTTCCTTAAAATAATGCACAATCAAATAAACACACATGAACATCTATTTAAAAAGACCACATAATGATTTTATAATGGAGACAAGATGGGACATCGGGGTTGTTAGGGCATGGCAGGGAGCTTGGGGAAAAGAGAAATGGGAGCGGAGGACAAAAACAGAGGAAACAAGTGATTACAGTAATGCAGTGACTGTGCCTGATGAGAACTCAAGATGGTCCCCATTAGTAAGAGCTGTCTCTGTGCGTCTACATGTGTTGTTTCCACTGTGCCACATACCTCACACACAACACACACAAACACAGCCACAAACACAAACACACACACACACACACACACATAGCATTACTCACCAGCAGACCATTGGTGGCATGGATGGTGAGGCAGCGGGAGAAGGAGTGGTGGATGGAGAGTCCATCCACATAGGTGGGCTCCCTGTAGCCACCCTTCTGGTCAACATCTCCGCACATGTGGAAGTGGAGGGGATAGTGGTCTCTCTCAGCCTGCTGACCCATGTTCTTCAGCTCCACATGGGACAGATGCACTGAGGAGAAGTTCCCGAAGATCTGATAGTGTTGGACAGGGAGAGAAGACATAGGGGAAAGAGAAAAGTTAAAGATGCATGGAGTGCAAATGGAAATGACATCGGTGTCCTTGGAGGTAACTTGAGGCCAACATTCGGCAACAAATGTAGGTCAAGTGTCTAGTCGCTCTGGTGAAGATAAACGTTTTGATCTGCAGTACGTTCCTCCATTTGTCAATTATCCCACTGGGACATGAGCTATAGCTTTGTTGGCATCTTCTGAGTTCAACTCCTCCAGAACAGATGTTCCTCTTTACAAATTTAACATGTGGGGGGAGAAGCAGGAATTTAAATCTACATCGAGGTTCACATATGCGAAACGAAAATGTGCAATGGGGCGAATTAGGTCAACAAATAATCGAATATTCTGTGAATGTGCTGTACAATGCTCTCTAGGAGGCCGTTTTTGTGGGTATGGCATAATCCATGCGGTCTGGTTTCAGTTAAGGAGGTATTGGCCAATCCCTCTAGCTAACTGTAACTCACACACACAGAAGTACACAATAATACACAAAACATACACTCAACCACACACTCTCCTCCTCCTCTTAAATGACTGCTGCAATGACACATAGTACGAAGACGGCTCTTGGAAATATACTGACTGTAAATTTACGCAGCACAAGACAAGACTGCCAAAGTTTTATCTGTATCCAGGTGGGAGCTACCAGTGGACTGAGGACAACGTGAAGTGTGTTCCAGTGTGTATATTAGTAATGTAGTGTTGGGGGGGGGGAGCGGGGGGATAATCAATCATTTCATGAGAGTTTTCCTTGGAGTCAGTAGATGTGGTTGAAAAAAGACAAAAGTGTTTGTTTGCTTTGCCTGAGGGGGGCCAGTTATATTGAGGCCAAGGAATGTTATTGTCTATTTGCCACAAATGTTAAAGGAGGAATAGCATCATTAACTAGATTGCCATGAACTCATCTGTTAAAATAGGGATGAATAGAGACCCAGAAGGAAATGATTCTGCAGTTTCTGCTTTGCTCAACTATGTCCATCTTCTGTCTTGAGGGATTTGTTCAGATTTATAGATGTGCACGGCTTTAACATGAGAGGCATCAGCCAGAAAAATAAAAAGAAATAAGAGATGAGAAAAACAGAGACTGAATGGCAGTCGCAGAAATTGCTTTACTTTACAGAACGAACTGAACTGGGAGCATGAACAGC
>JAFBJT010112314.1:12248-32320 GCA_016785325.1 Chascanopsetta lugubris
TGGGGAAGCTGCACCGTGGAGTAATGAACCCCCTCAAGTGCCATGATATAGTGACGGGAGGGAGCAGCCACCTCTTGGTGTCGTTTTCTTTCAAAGGGTACCGGGAACTCTGGGTAATTTTAGAACCTGTCAACAAACCACGATAGGGGTAGTTGAGTAGTATCCATTGAGTGGTTGAGTGGTAACTCCATTTCCCCCCTTTGTTTAAGTGCATTTGAAAATGTTCACATCTATTGTTGTATTAATATCTTTTTACAAAACATTATGAACAGTTTGCTCGTTATTACTTTTCAGTTTAATGAAAAATTACAGTTAAATTACTCCTCCGTCATTTTCACTCTTTGCAAAGTCCTCTCGCGGGCCAGACTGGACCCTCTGGCGGGCCGGTTTTGGCCCCCAGGCCGTATGTTTGACACCCCTGGTGTAGACAGAAAAACTGAAATCCTTTTCAGTCAGAAACTCCTGAACTGGAGGCGATGAACGCCCTTTCACTCTGGTCTGAACCCATCATTAGAAACCAGTCTTTCATCCCTCTGGTTGTTATGGGAGCTGCAGTGTAGGTGGCAAAGAGCGACAGCCCTCCTTTTGTTACTCAGCAACAGTAAGAATGTCAGTGCGCTGACGGGGAGTCGGATGTGTGACAATCTGAATTCACCTGTGTTCAAGGGGAGGGACAGAGAGAAAAGAAGTGAGAAGTTCGAAAGTTTTCAGCCTCTACAACGTAGAAGCTGAAAACTTGGGACCAGAGTCTGCATCTTCCGCTCCCTCCACAAACTGTGGTCGAACGCGCGGTTGCCACGGCAACAGAATCACCCACGTGCCTCGTCATGAGGAGCCTCTTATCCATGACAACACAGCTGTTTCCTCTCTCCTTCACATTTGGTGCGTGGCTCATTACTGTGCATATTCTGCACAATGGTGGAATCAAGGGAGCTTTTCAGAGCCCAGCATCCGCTCCCAGCCACCGGCAGACCTTCACCACACAAGTGGCTCCGACACTTGTCACTTGGTGTCAAGTCATTTTCAAACATTCAACGGTGCAGTAATGGATGTTTGCAGGCGGCTTCATGTAGATGAGTACGAGCATAGGCTGATGGTGAGGTTGCATGTTGTATCCATCGCCTCAGCTTACAGGAGAACCAAAATGGTGGCCATCAGTTGTCGTTAGAGGCGCAGCGCGTGCGTTTTGGTGACCCCTAGCGGTGAAGTTGCATGTTGTTTCCACCACCTCACCCTCACCCCTCTGAGCATGAAGGAGAACCTGTGGGAGACCACAGTTGTCGTTACAACTCAAAAGATGTAGCGACTGTAAAAACATGGCGGCCTCCGTAGAGAGGACCCCCTCCTCCTCCCATAAATATGCATTAATGAGCTCATTCTAGGGTCATGGGAAATGAATGAAACATTTAGGTGATTCTAAATTCATGAAAATGTCGGTATGTGAATGTTTTGTAATATTTTTTGAAGTGACAAAAAGAACCAAAATCTTACACACTGCGCCTTTAAAGCTATACATTAAACTTTAATGTGCCCATTAATAGATAAAGGGCTCATTTTAGGGTAATGTAAAAATGAACATCATACATTCGGGTGATTATACATTCATAAAAATGCACATTTTGAGAGAGAGCAGGTTTGAAGCTTCTCACTTTACTGGACCAAGTTTTGTGCCCTTCGGTGTCCACGGTTCAAAACATCACATAAGTGTTTACTGTGCGTCATGCTCACAGCAGCTGCTGTTTAAAATAAGTCGTTTCCGGCGAGCAGCAATAGCAGCAGCAGCAGCAATAGCAGCGGCAGCAGCAGTAGCAGCAGCAGGGTCTCATGTTAAACGTGAGCACTGCATGACGCAGGTGATCCAAACACCTACACAGGCTGATGCATCCAGGGAGACAGGAAACTGCTGTGCCCACTCACTGTGACTCCACCTTGAAGTGAGCGCCGTCCCCTCTGTGTTCCAGGCATGTCGGAAGAAGAGAGAGAAGAGGAGAATTCAACGGCCAAGTTTTTACTACGAGATATTTACAGTCATTCAGAGCTCTCGCAGATAAACAGATGGGAAGGAGAAACACACAGAGACACATTTATCGGGCTAACGATCATTTGATCAAGTTTAGAGCAGCGGCGTTCAAACCACGGCCCGTGAGCAAACTGGGGCCCACGGGCCATTTTTTTTTTGGCCCGAAGCCAATTCTGAAAATATAATGGAATGAGGGGCCCACGTGAAATTTGCGCTTGACTGGATCGCACTTCTTGGTTTCAACACTAGGTGGCGGGACCGCTTCATTGAAGATATATAGCTGTCCAAGTTTGCTTTCTCCAAGTTAGCAGGAGGCAAAGGTATCTTTCTATAACAATCAGTGATTCAATTTCTGTACAATTATTGTGCGGGTATATTGATTATGTAATCAATAGCACAGAGTATAGAGTATGTGGCTGGGACGTATCTATATCTATCGACATCTATTGTGCATATTTTGAATAACTAGTCAGTGCCTATGTAAAGACAACATTTTATCTATCTATCCATCCATCTATCTATCTATCCATCTATCCATCTATCTATCTATCTATCCATCTATCTATCTATCTATCTATCTATCTATCTATCCATCCACCCATCCATCCAACAGTCCGTCCATCTCAACAACAGCCCACTCAGTGAGGACCACCTGCTGTGCCGTGCTCTGTGTGGATGGCAGAGGAGAAACACTCTAAATACTCTGCCTCTTAGTTATTGCGTGACCTCAGCTCCACTAACTCCAGCATCACCTGAGGAGACACGACATGTTCCCATCGCTCTCGGCGAGCTTCATTACGGCTGCTTTGAACATAATGGTGTCTGCTGCTGATCTAACGAATAACCCCTCAGTCGTCCTTTTAAGGTAATGAGCACAACAGGCGGCGCACGGATTGCCTTAATCATTTCATATGGTTTCTGTACTTCACCTCACTCTAACCCTAATGTAAAAGAAAATGGATACGAGGAACAGAGCAGCAAGCTGCCATTAGCGGCATCCATGATCATCAGAACGCTATTTCAGGACTCTTAATGTTGTTACTGTGAGTCCAGACCAGACTGGAAATGCATTTCCAGGCTACCAACCATCCGCCCCCGATAACCCTGATCTGACAGGTCTGTGACGGACGCCAGGGCAGAGGATCCACCAACCCCCGTTCTGGGGGTCTATCGAAACATGGATGGATTCGATTCTGAAAAAAGGATTATACTCTTCATCGCTCCTTATTGCGTCTTAGACATTTGGTAACGTGTCAAAAATAGAAAGTCTGACAGCACAAAGAGAATGCGCGGAGGTCATCAGAGTTCAAAGGTGGAAGTACTGCGCTGAAAATGATAATGACACACATCACGTCAGAATCACACTTAACGGGAAGTAGGCTCTGGGTGTAAATGGTGGACATACAACATAACCCTGAATAATGGAATATTCAAATCTGAGTGTTATTTCCGAAAAAGATCGACGCAAATGTGGAGAAATACCTCCATTTTAAAGGTGTAGTGTGCAGGATTTGTGATCATTCAACTCCTCGCCCGCCCAGTAACTGGGCTGTATGTACTAACCTCACATTCATTTGTTGCTTGGGACCAACGTGGTCACACGTTGCTCCCCAGAAACGCATTTTTATTTTTCTGCCGCGGCAGTAATGGATTCTTCACACGCCACAACGTTTGTTGGGGTCTATTTGAGTGTGTTGTGCATAACCCTGCGAAGAAACACACGAAAACATCACGTGTTTAGTGACGGTAACAGGTTTTCCTCGCATGATATTTCAGACCGATTGCTACAGACTACGTGCAGTGACACAGAGCCTCCACGTTCCCTACAGACTTCATATTTGGAGACATGGGAGCAGCACCGAGGAGTGAGGTGTGGGCAGATTAAAGCGCCAGTTCGACCAAGCACACCTTGTCCTGCCTCCGAGAACAGCTGATTAACGATCCGGCAGAAAGTCGACTGCAGCAAGAAGAGTGATGGCCTTTATGTATGAACCCTCCGCTGCTGAAGTGCCTCCAATTCATCAGCGAGGCGCATTTGAATTCGACCCAGTCAGAGTTTTGAAGGCTCTCGCTCAGTGTTCTCTTTATTTTTTTATTTTTTTTTTTACATGAATCCATCTCGCCCTCAGGATTATTTTGTCAAAAGGGAAAAAATTGTGAAGTCAAACGCCACATTTCTAATGATGGGATTTATTTGCTGCAGCGCGCTCAGTGTTGAGGTTGCAGCCTGGATTTCTAAACACTCACAAACAGTGGCTGTCAGGCTGCTGATCACTAGTCTGTAATAAACATCTCTGGATCTCAGACAGGCGGATGATGATGATTGGTGCTTTTATATCAGAGAAACGCCGAGTCAACTTTCAGCCTCAAAACAAATCAAACGCTCAGCGACCAAAGACAGGAGCAGGAGATGTTTACACCGGAGCCTTCGACTGGTGATGGTTATTTTTAGGATTGTCGCACACCTCTGGAGGTTTCTCTTCAATGCAGAAACACACGGCTTCGAACGGCACCAAACAAGTGAATAAACAATATGTGCAATATGCGGGGAACCCGTGTGTCAGGGATGTTGTAGCACGTTGAGTCATGCTTTTTCCATGATAATGAAGGGATCTGCGTGATATTCTTCCCTCGCAGAATCTTAAAGTCAAACAAATACTATTTAGACTGACATCATCAACTACAATAACAACAACAACAACCATCATCACCAACCACTTATCCAGGTTTCCGGGTCAAGGAGTATTTCAAACAGCGCGGGGGTGTCAGTGTCAACACAGCAGGGACCAAGTGGGATTCGAACTTGTAACCTTTGCATTCAATGGTGACTGCTCACCATTGAGACACTGCGACCCCCCATTATCATTATCATCATTATTGTTATCATTAGTGTTGTTGTTGTTGTTGTTGTTATTGTAGAAATAAGCAGTAGAGTAGTAGTAGTAGTAGTAGTAGTAGTAGTAGTAGTAGTAGTAGTAGTAGTTGTTGTTGTTGCTGCTGTTGTTGGGGACTGTAAAAAAGGGGGGGCCCTGCCAGAGGCAACTGAAATTCATTTAAAAAGGCCTTTGCATGGATATGTATGGGAACTCCTGGATTTATTATCTTTATCAAAGTCCTCAATTAGTTTTACTGAAATTAAAAAGGTAGTGCAATACCATGCACGTCTGTCTGATTCAAATGTGTGTGTACTCCTGCCACCACTGCTCTGCAGTACATCGAAACCATTTGCTGAAATGACTTTTCACCCATAATGTAAATGCAAAGCTGTGTATATTCCTGGAAATGAATCGTGCAACATAAATGTTGATACGTGCAGTCATGTTTTCTAAGAAATCCTGGAAATTGCATCAACCCCCCTGAACATCCATCAGCCTGTTTATGTTACTCATCGGTTTCTCTGGCTCAGCTGCTCTTGGAGCTTTGTTGACTGAGCGAGGTCTTTGCTCTGCAGCTGTTTTAGCGAGTTGCCTGCAGAGATAAATGCCGAGTCCTTTGTGTAAACACACACAAATCTATGTGTAACGCACGTGGTGGACTTTTACATGGTTCACTGGAGAACATCAACACAACAGGCAGCTGGGTCACAGTCAGTGGAGTTGCCTGGCTGAGGCTGGTGCTCACAGCACACACATGACATGGGAGAATGGCACCAGCTGAGTCATGAGGAGGCCACAGCTGTCACACAGTGCCACCTAGTGGTTGGTAGACTTCTCAAAGGAGGGGGCTGCTGTGTGTGTGTGTGTGTGTGTGTGTGTGTGTGTGTGTGTGTGTGTGTGTGTGTGTGTGTGTGTGTGTGTGTGTGTGTGTGTGTGTGTGTGTGCAGCAGGTTGAACTGGATATTAACCATTTTGTTATCACAGCGTTTGTAGCATGTTTTTTGCAGTTTGTTTGTATCCATCCTCTATCTTCTATACACCAATCAGATATTATATCATCCACATGTCTTAATGTGCAGAGCAGCCCTGACCCGTGGAGCGAGGCCGAGACTCCACCTGACCTCTGGCCGTCTGTTGTGGTTTCTGGCACCGAGCCACGAGCTGTGAGATGGAACCTCCATGGGACTTGAATTGTTTTTCCAGCACATCCCACAGACCACTCTCTTCAATTAGAATCATGGACGTGTGGAGGCGGGGCATATCCTGCACAGCTGATGAGTCGATCACACAACTGACATATCGAGACAAATCACTATGTAGGCTCACATTTACACCTACGTGGAATTAAGTCTCCAAACCTTTATGAAGGTTAACGGAAATGACGGAGAATAATTTAATAACCACAATGTGTTCTATATATATATATCTCATTCTTTAAAGTTGTATCAATAGTTTTCCTAAAAGACAATGACTAGACCAAAGATTCTGTATTGTGGTGTCTTTCTGTATTTTCTAATTGTCTTATAAGTTTGCTTTATATATGAAATCTCTTCAACAAATTCTATATCGACAGTGTTTGAATGTGTATCACGTCGAGATTCCTTATTCTCTTGTTTTATTGATAATAGAGACGATAACAGCTCATATACTGAATAGACTTTACAAACAAGGTTATTGTGTAAAAACTACAAATCAACCACAAATATCAACTATAGTCAAACGAAATGGCTCGGACTCACAGCTCACTGAGTTCAGCATTGCCGTGACTCAAATTCGGGCCGATCCGGCCTCATCTACAATTAATGATCATGAGTGCATTGTCGAAATCACCGTTTCTCTCCTGCCTCCGTTGCCTCATCAGCTGTGTGGGCAGTTGCTGGACAAAAGCAGAAATCAGTGTAGGTGTGGACCACGGTGTTAATCAGCGTGTTACGCTGCAACAATGGACCGTGACCCTCTGACAGCCGCCTCTCCAGAACCCACGTCAGAGGATAACATGTTGACCTGACGGCATCACTCATTAGGTGAGGTCCCACATCTTCCTGACTGCATTGTTGTGTGAGAGTGGGCAGTGGAGTGGTGTTTTCAAACAATGGTGGTTTTCATGAATTAGCCACAAGAGGGAAGAGAGACTGAGAAGGCCATGCTTTTTCCTGTTTTACACTAAAACTCAACCAATCGGCCTCCATGTGCACAGACGGTAAACAGTCACAACAACTGCATGAATAAATAGGTCAGATGAGTATTATACTTTTAGTCAATTAGATATTTCAAATTGAGAAATTTTAACTTGGAAAGTTAGTGTGGTACTATTTCTGTCTCTTAAACATTGTGTTTATTTCAGGGAAATGAAGATAGATGGTCCCACTGACTAATAATGTACATTATTATCTCTCTGTATTATCTCAAGGTTATTCTTGCTCTTTATATTGATGCCAACTGAAGTGCAGCGTGTTTGAAGATGCTGTCTACCTCCAAGTGTAGGTCCTTATTTCGGGTCCACCTTGAGAGGGAGGGAGGAGAAAGCACCAGATGTGGCCTCTAGAGGGAGACCTGTTTATGTGCAGTCTAATCAAAGTGACACGTTTGTTTGCAGAGTTCTCCAGGGGACACCCACACATCTCCTCCTACACCTTGTGAGCAATCCTGTTCTCCAAGTACACAAGTGTTTATTTGCAGTGACAAAAAACAAACGACCCCCCTCTCCACAAAAACAAGTGTGACCCAAATATTTGAACGACCAGTAAACAACAAAACCCTATGACTCCAGAGGAGGAGAGTCACTGTTCCTCAGTGACACTATGCCAATGGACACATGATCCAATGACTTCAAGGTTTTAGTCATATAAAAAATAAAGTTGATAAAGTAAAGTATTATTTCACTAAATATATTTCACAAATGATCCAAACTTGGACAAACAGAAAATGGCTTTGAGGACAGACCACAGCGATGCCGTCCCACATTCAGTGTCACTGGCAAAACTTGATTATGAAACAAACTCAAATCCGCTGTGACCTGCTGACACGGACAAAACATGTGGATAAGAGATTTGGTCATTGCTGCGGGAAGGACTCCAACCTCCCAGCCTCAGGAAACAATTCATCAGCAGATACTTGTACACAAACATGTGCAGATCTCCTGGAAATATCCGCTGACCTGCTTTAAGACTGTGCTCATCCAAGTTGTTAACCTCTGCAGCTCACAGTGAAACATTTGGTAACCATCTGATCATGTTATTTGATAGAGTTAATTATGTTATTTAATAGAGTTAATTCTTTACAGTAAGTCGCTGCAGCTGACAAGTTTTTCGACAAATCATTTACACTATCATCAAAAACAGGAAGGGAGGGTATGTTCCTCATGTCAGTGCTGTGTAGGTGCAGTGAGAGAGACCAAATTTCAAAAGTGCTCTTTTGCCCCCTGGTGGTCTGAGGTGCACCAAACTAACGGTATCCATTTTCAACATTTCTCTGTTTGGGAAAAATGGGAAGATTTCACAAATGTCATATGTGCTGCCTTATGAAATGATACCAGTAATACATGTTTGTATTTCAAGGAAGAGCAGCCATGATTCAATCAAAAACACAGATGCATTGATCAGAATATAATATGATATTGATTATTCTTAGTATCATATGGGTTACTTGGGGTATTTGTCAGTCAGTGACACTGCTGCAGGATCTCGAACCAGTAACCTTTACTTCTAAAGCTAACTGCTCTAGCCACTGAGCCACTGCTACACCTCAGCTTTAATAGATAAGTATGAACAGCTATCATACTTGTGCCTAGTGCACTTCCAAGTCCACTACCAAATGCAGTGCACTACCAAGTTATATGTGTATTGTTACAGCTTATGCACCCCTGGTTAGATGCTCTGCATTTTGTCTCCTTGCACCTGTGACAATAAAGGTGAATCCAACCCGGAATTAGGATTATACTGTTAGAATTCGTTGTCATATTATGATGACAATCATTATTATTATTGTTATCGTTATATTTATGGCCCACATGTGGAGAATATTACCTATATATAACCCATAGGCAGCCCATGAAAAATATACTGTTCAAACAAACTCAAAACAGTTAAATGTGGTCAAGATATATTATTGAAACAGAAACACGTGAGACATGTATCCATATTATACAGTAAATAGTTCAGCATTGAGAGTAAAGGGAATAATGATGGAGATGGGATATCTAATGTTGTTATTATGGACCAGTTGTCACCATGTATATATGTTAATAAATTATGAAGAGGGTTTACGGTTAAAAAAACGGATTTTTGACAGCACGCGGCTTTAATTGACCCCATATAGCTTCAACACATTAAATAATTCGCTGTGACCATATACAATAGACGTAACGTCACTATATGCTACGATGTGTGACGCTCGGCACCGTCGTATTGGCACACATCGAGTGTCTTCAGCTGATTGTGCTGTAATCATGTTATTTCTCCGCCTGTAAATTGGCCGTGTACAGATGCGGAGCGTCAGAGTGATCAGTGGTTGGTTTAAACGTCGTCACGACTCGAGTGGACACCTGGAGCTGTGATTGGCTCGGAACGCTCATCCGGGTACTACGAGCGATCGAGCCCATTAGCTAAAGGTACCAATATGGCGGAGGTAAGAGGGAAAACAGGGGAGAAGCAATCGAACTTAAATCGATATTTTTAAGATTTCTGTCCTGTATTTGTGAGTTTTGTGCCATCGATTGGGTAAAGAATGATTTTTGCCGTCCGTAGAGCGCGTTTCGTGACACAAATGTCAGTTTTATTCCTCAAAAATACGCTTGAATGTCCGGGCTGATCCTTCACGACAAGGCCGTTGCGCCTTCGCTCTCTCAGCTGCTTCGGCGTAGCGGCTGTGTAAATTGATACGTAAATTTAACGTTAGCTGCGCTGGTTATAGGAAATAACAGGTTACATTGCGATTGTGGTAAATGAAAATCACGTTTCTCTCTTTGTGCTTAGTTGAAAGCATTTATATTGACAATACAACCCGGCAGCGTGGATTGCGGTGCCGCGCAAATGAAATTAGTGTTTACATTTTTCGATGGATAGCGTTAACAGTCGGCTTGGGGGTTAGCTTGCTAGCTAGCGTGCTAACTATTGGAGACACCGACACCGCTCAAACTGTGCTGTCTCTCTGTAGATATCCACCCATTTTGTCTCGGAATGGGTCGCACACACATAATTTGTTCAACTGTGTGCTTCACATCCACGAATTTGTTAATGTTGTCCTGTACGTGCAATATTTCTTGTCGACTTCAATCGTAGCTACCTATTCCAGGTAGCGTTAGCGGCAAAATCAGCCTTCCTGCTTTGAGTATCAGCGCGATTATGATGCCGGACATCCAAGGCTGTCCAACTTTTCCTACTTCTCATGTTTTGTAATTTTGCATGTAAAGGAATGTCTCAACCTTGGCATTAATGGTTGCTCTGGTTTATTCCCTTGCAGGCTTCCCTAGGGAGTTCAAGTCCAGGTAAGACAATCCCTGCTACTTTAACACATCACATCCACTGCATTCAGTTGTTTTAATGAAATAGTAACTCATACAAGATGCAGGTTGCATGTAGTACACTATGTTATCACGTTACAAGTTCTGATGCAAATGATGTAAAATTCTAACTTCAGAGATACTGTGCTTATGTCATCATGCATTTAATGTATAGCTATTATACCTATTTTCATTTGAGTGTATGATTGTGCAATTTGTAGTTTTCATTATCTTTGTAATATAATCAGTCTCTATGGATGTTGCCATGATTTTACAGTTGCTCAGAATGAGTAAATTAGCCCATTTAAATGAGATGTGAAGGCCACCACAGGTGCAGGTTTTGCTGAGGGCTGTTCAGTTGCAGCACACACTAGGTGCTTTCAAAAATTATACAATGTAACTTTATAATAGGACTCATACAGCTTCAAAGGCATTTTTGTATTCATAATGGGACATTTTTATTTTTTATTCATTTATTTATTTACTTACTTTTTCCCCATAGTTGGCTCTTTATCGTCAGAGGACCATGACTTTGATCCAACAGCAGAAATGCTAGTTCATGAGTACGATGATGAGAGGACTCTGGAGGAGGAAGAGTCTCTGGATGGAGGGAGGAACTTCCGCTCTGAGATTGCTGATCTGGAAAAGGTGAACTACTAAATACATAAAGCAGCACTCAAACATGTAAATCAAACAAATACAACCATTTGAGTTACGATAAAAATCAATGTATGCACTAATATGGAACATTCATATCTATTGATGAGGTCACAGAAGGGTAACTAAATAGAATAAATGTAATGATATCTTTTTTCTTTTTTTCCCCTCTTTTTTGGAAGAAAATGACAACTTTCAAAATAAACTTAGTCTTGAATCTGCCTATTTCATCACCAGGAGGGGACCATGCCTTTGGAAGAGCTGTTGGCCATCTATCGCTATGAGGCATCAGCAGGTTCCAGTATAGACAGCTCCTCTGGAGATATCACAGATGAGCTCCCTGACATGACTTTGGACAAGGTACATTTCAGCTGTTGTATTATGTTATATTTGCATAAATTCATAACTACACATGTAATTTAAACTATTTTTCAGTTTTACTCTAGCGGCTATTTCCCCTCCTTTTTTAGGAAGAAATAGCGAAAGACTTGCTGTCTGGAGACTACGAGGAGGAGACTCAGTCTTCAGCTGATGATCTGACCCCTTCCGTTACTTCCCACGAGGCCACTGACTTCTTCCCAAGAACACTGCGATGTAAGTGATTTTTTTGTCTGTAGCTTGTAGTACACAGCTGAATTTGAGAAATTGAGTAAAATTTTCCAAGATGGAAAATTTTTTAGCGATAACAGACTTTAACATTTGACATATGTGATCCATACATTATGACAATGGAGTAGCATCCAAAAGGTCTCAGGCTATCAAATTTCAAAAATGGGCAATTCAGAATAGGGTTAGGGTCGGCCATCATAATCTAAATTTGAAAATTAAAGCGTTGGTTATCTTTTGTGCAAAAGTATTCATTTGTTTTTGTTTTTTTTCACAGCTAATGCCATCTCTGATGGTGACAAAGAGTCAGAATGTGATGATGATGGCCCAAGCCCTGAGGACTCCAGAAAGGTAAATAACACATTTAATTTGAGATAATATTCAACATTGTTTAAAAAAAACACAAAGTAGACAATCTTTAAAGCTTAACCTGTACCAGTTATATTCTTAATCGTATGTTTTGTCTCATTTTAACTAAAGGAAATAATGGTGGGAACGGAGTACCAAGCAGAGGTTCCTTCCTGCCTCTGTCACTACAAAGACGGAGAGAAAGGTGACTTCTGTGTTCCTGTCTTTGGAGCTTATGCATAATATGTTGTTTAATGTGACAATACAAGAAGACTTAATCTTTCTGCAATGCCCTTTTTGAGCAGTGTATGAAGATGAAGACGAGCTGCTGTGGAGCCCAGGTACATTATCAGAAAACAAGGTCAGGAGTTTTCTGTCTGATGTGTTGTCACGGACAACAGATGAAAAGACAGGATGTGACAAACCCGGGATTCCAGTCCGAGACAACGAACAGGTCAGTGATGTCAATAATAGCTCACTCCTATTAGCATTAGTATATGTTAAATGTATGCACCAATTCACCACAGCAAATTCCTGGCATGTGAAAACAGCTTGGCGAATAAAGAGATTCTGATTCTGATTCTGATAAACCCTTTGATGTTGTACTTCGTCGCAAACTAACAATGCGACCATGAGATCACATCATGTTATTCATTTATCTTTGAATTTGTCACACAGTTCTTTCATTCTGATTACATTTCTCCAAAACACATAATGTATTCCTGCTTTGACTAATCTCTTCTCTCCCCACAGGCTTTACATGAGCTTGTCAAGTGCAACTACAACACACGCGAGGCACTAGAGAGATACTGCAGCCGTATGAAGTCTTCGAAAGGTGAGAGAAGGAAACAAGCTCAACATGTCTTGGGTTCAAAACAAATTTATAACCTAAAGCAAAATCCATACATATCAAGCAGTTCATACTTAATTACTTATTAATTTAGACAATGATATCATGGCTTGTAGCTGAAAGCTTGTGGGTTGACAGAGTTTTTAGGGGGGGTACTTGTCTTGAGTTCTTCTTTCTCTTGAAGGAGTCACATACTGTTTCTGTACATGTTTTCCTGCCCTTTATTTGGTTGCATAGGTGTTGTGTATGAGGGGTGTTTTTGGTTAGACATTCCAAAGTTCTCCAGCAGAGGGCGCACTTGTAATCCCATAAACTTTCAGAGGCTGCTGAAACTGTTATATTGTCATTCCACTTCTTTAGAGTGACAACATGAGCTTGAGCTGAAGACGGAACAAGGAAATCACACTAATTAGAAAATATTTCATAGAAATATGAAGTTATTCGTATTCTTTAAAATAATCAGTTCATTTCGGTCAATTTGAAGAGATTAAAAGACAGGACTGAACTGAAACTTCCTGATGCACTCAACCTTTTGTTTTACACCTGAGTCACATGATTGAACATCACGTGAACCTTTTTTCCCCGTAGGAAAATCGCCTCCATGGTCAGAAGAGGAATGCAAGAACTTTGAACACGCACTACAGATGTATGACAAAAATTTCCACCTCATACAGAAACATAAAGTAAGTTTTTGCTTGGATATGATTTCTAAGTGATGCGTGTAAATCTTGTTTTTCAGTGTGCCCTTTAACAAACACATTTCCTTCCCTCTCTCAGGTCACAACACGAACTGTAGCCGAATGTGTCGCATTTTATTACATGTGGAAGAAGTCGGAGCGCTTTGACTTCTTTGTGCAGCAGAATCGGTTCGGAAAGAAAAAATATAGCAGCTATCCTGGCGTAACGTAAGTAACTCCTCAATTTTTGATCTTGTGACTTTGCTCAATAAAATGTGATCCAAACATGAAGTGATGGCTTTGAAAGAAATAAACCATGTTGTTCCTCGGTGTTCAGTGACCTGATGGACAGGCTGGTGGACGAGGCGGAGGGGCTGGCAGTCGACAGTTCCTCCTCGGTATGTTCAGGAACTGGTGGAGGAGGACGACTGGAGACGACTACAGAACAGCAGCTCAGCCTGCTCAACTCCATCACTGCCAGCGACCTCACAGGTCAGTGCCGGCTCACGTTTGAGAAGATGGGACTAGTTACAGGTCCAGAATTACTTTCTACTGGTAGAAATGGGTTTTTAAATGACTCTGATATCAATTAGCATGATGACGTAATACTTACATCAAGAACAGGTCCTCTTTACAGATGTTTTTACTGTCGCTCAGAATGGACAAACTAAATACCCTGAAGTGTTGTTAGGTTCTCCTACATGCTTTGAAGCTGAGGCTGAGGTGAGAGGTGTTCAGCTTCGACCTGCAGCTTCGTCACTCGCTGCCATTAACTCCTGGACACTGTTCCTTTTGAACATCAAAGACAGCTAATGTTCCCCTGGTTTGGCAGATTGTATTTCCCCCTGCGTCGACACGTTTTTGAGCAAATATCTGATCGGTTGTTTGTCCCATCTCCTCGCAGCTTTGAGTAACACTGTAGCCACGGTGTGCAGTCCAGGAGAGGTCAGCTGTCTAGACTCCTACAGTTTTCCTCCGTTGGAAAGTCTCCATCGTAGCTCCCTGAACCACGACGAGTCCCTGGGGTTCCCTTCCAACGGCGCCGACCCAGACTGCCTCAACATGCTCGATGCCGGCTTCTACCACTCCGAACTGGGCCAGCTGGGTGGCGTGTGTGTCAACAAGGACTGCGAGCGTCCCTCCAAGAGACTCAAGATGGCGCTGCCTGACTCCTTTATCAATGACGTGTCTGTGAGTAACCTTGGAGTGGACTTTGAGGCGCGACGGACAACGACGCACCACCACCGAATCACCGGCGCCAAAATGGCCGTGTCCGTCACAGACTTTGGGAGCTTGGCCGGCAGCGGCGAGCCCAACGTGTTTCTGGGAGCACACGCGCGGCACCACACACAGCACACTGCAGCACTTCAATCAGAGTGATCTTCCTCATCCTGACCCTTTTGTTCTTCCCCTTATTTCGCTTGTACATAAGACTGACCTCACTGGAGAATCCAATTTGTTTAAATTCAATTATATATATATATATATCTATATATATATATGTATATGAATATACTTTGTTTTCATTTTTGTGTAATATGACATCAGTGATGTCAACCATATAGAACTAAAATCTTGATTTCTCTCAAGAGTTATATAGCCATTTATGTTATTGTATTTCTTTGTGGTCTTGAGATGTGGAACGTCCATGTACAGTGGGGCCCAGAGGCTGCAGTCGGAGGGTTGTGTATCTTCCTCTTTTACATCTTCACACAACGTCTTCACAACTACAGTATGTTGTTATCCTGCCATTCTTTTTCAGCTGCCAAAACTGGCTCACTTCTTCACTTCTAGGTTTTGGTATTTAGTTTCCTGTCCCTCTTGTTTGAAGTGGTACTTTAGTTTTTGATTTTCATTTGAAAGTAGGTGGTTTACAGGTACTTTTCAGTAATCGGAGTAGTGCTGGTCGGTTTTATTTGTTCTCAAATGATTCTGGCTGGATATTGTATGAAGAACAACACTAGACTGGTGATTGATTACTTTGAAGGCCAGGAAGGTTCCTCTTCCCCCCCCCCCTCCCTTTTAAATATTTTCCTGTGGAAGCTCGTCTTTATTTCCCCCGTTTCCTTTTCAAAATGTGGCCAAACTGGAACAATTGAATGTTAATTTTTATTATCCTTAATTATTTAGTCCTGGACTCATAGATTTTCTTTTTGAAACGGGTGAATGTGATGTTTATTACTATTTGACATCATGTTTGCGTTCGACACAAATCTTGCATCTGTCATTAAGATATTAGTTGGGTTATCTGCCATTTATTAACAGACATCAACGGGCACAGTAAAATATTTGTTTTCTACTTTTTAATCATTTCAGCTCACGTTTTCTCTCAAAGGAAGTTATGTTTTTGAGTTAAATGTCCAATTATCTTTCTAAATCACGTAGCGCCATTTTCAGATCATTTAGCCAGCTCGCAGTATTATGTCTTTTATTTAAAGCCACTTCTAATTATTGTATTTGACCTCTGCCTAACCTGTACTGAGTGTAGAACGCCTCGCATCATCTGGTCTACAATTTCGAGTAGCGGAGAAGGAGACGTTTTATCTTGAGTCCATAATTGTGAACTGTAAAATGTTTAGCGGGTCATTGTCAGTGGAGTTGGATGCAGTAGTAGTGTTTACTTAATTTATCTATGCATTGTGCGATGAATAATTAGTTTGTTTCAGGGGTTCATCATGTTTGTCATGTCCATAGTTGTAGTATTTCATCGTTTATGTATGTACAGACGGGATTCTCGCCTCGGCATAGTCTTTTCAGTTTGATGGAGTAAATTAAGTTTCCTGGCATCAGAGCGTTTCATGTAAATATTTAGCAAATAGCCTTTAAAAAGTCTATTAACTGACCTCTTACACTTGTGAATCTGTGTTGATACAAAGGTTTTAATTTGATTCCTTGTCGAAAAGGCAATAATTTGTAGATATGTACAGATATTTTTGAGTTTTGCATTTTTCCGGTTGGCTTGGTGTTTGAATTTTCTTTTTCTTTTTCTCTGGAAAAGTCATGATACCCAGACACCCCCGGGGGCGCGGCTGAAACCACGCATGCCGGCTGCGTCCGCTTCTCAAGCGTTACCACTCAAAGCGGCTTTACCCCAAGACGTATTGATATTACTCAGTGTTGCAGTTTTGCGTTTGAAACTTGCAGCCACGTGTAAAAGACTCATGTTCTAATTCTTTCCTTGGAAAATCTCTTTTTACATGTCGTCGTCTGTTTGTCTTGATGGTAAAGGGATGGCTGCTGCTCTTTAAGTATGTGGAGAGCTCATTTCTCTTTTAATGCAATGTGCATAATGCAGTAGGTCCTCCAAGCTCTTCTAGCTTTAGCAGTGCAGTGATATTTATTTCACCTGTGGTTTGTACAAAGACTCAGAAAAACTGTCAGAATGTTAAGGCCATTAAGTAGTAGACGTAGGTTTTTTTCCACCACCCTGTGAATTCTCAAAAATGTGATATTTTATTGATATGAGACTTGTGTGCGCAAGCAAGCACTAAAACAAATTTATTTTATATTTTGTATTGTGTTTTCAAGTTTAAAAAAGGAAAAAATATAACATTTGTTTTGAAAAAGAAATCTCAAGTCCTTTGATGAAAACAGAAACACCTTTGTGAATAAAAAACCTACAAAACTTAAAAATGTATATCCAGAAATATAGACAATCAAAAACTTCACTATGAGAAATGTTCAAGAAGCTATCTTTATTGTTTATAAGAATTGTACATAAACATTAAGTTTTTTTTTCTTTTGTTAAACATTATTTTGTATTTTCTGTTGTACTTTAATACCTTGTGTACAGATCCAGAAATAAAGCTCTGGAAAATGTTCAGAGATTATTGCATGTTTCCTTTATCTTCACACAAGACCCACATAAAGATGTGATGGATCTTGGTGAACTCCCAAATTTTCAGGGGGTTTATTGGTCAAATTTCTGCTCTAAATTTCTTGAAATCTAGTGAACTACCAAGTGTTATAGCCCGTGAACTACCAGGTTTTTGGGTAAGACTGTCACAAACATCTGGGAATTGTGTGCGTAGCAGAGCAGCTCCCTTGTTGCGATCTATTGAAAGTCAGCCCTCGATCCAAGCTTTTGTCCTGCTGCTCTGACGAATGGCATTCCCTCCCCTCTGGCTGGGCCAGAGTACCAGGGGTACCGGCTGGAAAGATGGGTGGGGGGGGCTATTTGCCTGTAAATTTGTAGAAAGGTTCCTACAAGTATCAGGAAATTATCCTTTAAGTTTCTTGAAATTTGATTTGAAAGCTCTGAATTTTCTTGTGAAGAAAGTTTCCCTTCTATAACATTTCAGGAATTTACATTAAGTTGATTTTTTTTCCAGCATATTTGTGGGAGTTTCTAAAGCTGGAAACATTATGAAACACACAAATGACTAAACATTTCAGATAGACACATTTATTCTGAAGGATCTTTGTGATTAGTGTTATTTTAAAAACAGTTCTGGGACCAGAGAGGAGAAGAGAGTTTGCAGAAAAAAAACCAAAAGACCTTTCTGGGAACATGAAGAGCATTTTCCTGTTATATTTGTGAACAAACGCTCACACTAACTTTTAGGTTTAGATCTGCAATTTACATTTTCCAGCAACTTTCAGTCATTTTCATTGACATTATATAAATGAACCTCTGTAAAACTTGTGGTGTCTGTCTTTTTACTATTTACTCTTTGGTAAAGAAGACATGGGAACACCTCCACGCTAAAGCACCGCGGCGCCGAGAACTGGCTCTCCATCATCTCCTGAGCGGAATGGACAGAGTCAGAAAGTCCTCAGCCAGAGTCACTCCCACTCCGCTGTCCTGCAGGGTGACCTCAGCCTGTCTCTTCAGCTCGGACACGTCGTCCTCCTCCCCCTCTCTCTGCAGGGAGCCGGGTTTGTACCTCTGACTGAAGTGGTACAGCACCAGTGTTCGGGCACGACAGGCCCGAGCCACCGCCGCCGCCATCTGAGGCGTGCTGTGTCCATGTTCCACCGCTTTGTCCTGATGCTCGTTCCCCAGCGTCGCCTCGTGAACCAGAATGTCCGCTCCTCTGCACAGACTGAGTGGACCGTCCCCCAGAACTGAGCTGCAGTCTCCAAAAATACAGACTTTCCTGCCGGGAATCATTTCCTCCATCACGTCACCGGGCTGCAGCACACGGCCACTTTCCAAAGTCACCGACTCCCCAGCTTTGAGGCGGCCGTACAGAGGTCCAGGTCTCAGGCCTGAGAGAGACACACAGAGACCAGAGGACGTGGTGGCGTTGAATAGTGTGAGTGACAACTAATGAAACTAAATACAGAATGATCTGTTTAATTCATATGCAAAGTTGTGAAGGCCGTTACGTAAATGAGGCTTGATAATGAACATTGTAACCACTAAATATTTGTGGTATTAAATACAAACAGGGATACGCGTTTCTACTCTAAATTCTTCTCATCTCCTGACAAATGACAGCTTTCATATTATCACATTTTAAAACATATGATACGTGGCTGGTTAAATTCTACTTGATTACTTTCTGAAGGGATATTCAAAATGGACAAAAGTCGACTCGCCAAGTTCCTTCAACATTTCAGTTTTCAGTCTTCCGGGACGATCGATCTCCTTAACGCAAAATCCAAAGGAAGGGATGCGGTGGAAGAGTCTGAACGCCTTGACCACAAACTTCTTGTCTTCAAACAGGAAGTAAGAGTCATCGGACACGTTCAGTGGGATGGTCCTGCCCGGTCGCTCCTGTGGGTGCAGAGGTCCGCTCTCTGCCGTCACCTGGACAGAGACAAGTCCCATCAAGACAAATAAAGATACAATATCAAAATTGTATGGCGATTTACAATTTGCCAACAAAATTCAGATGCCCCCCCCCCCAAAAAAACCTTTCAAGGACATTTCCCCGGAACTTTCTGGAGACATTCGAAATATTTTCTGGAATTTTTGATTAAATATCTGAAAAAGGACATTTTTACGGTAGTTCTGTTTGGAAAACTACAGGAACATTTCCAGCAGATTTGAGAACCAGTCTCTCACCTCCAGACTGAGCCGGCCCTCCTCTGGACTCTGGTCGTCTGTTGGCTCCAGCTCATGAACTGCAGACACAAGGTCAGACCCATTTATTCCGTTTTTGTAACAACTCAACCGCCGTGGTGATGTTATTGTGTTATTTGTTTTCTACTGTCTGCGTCTTGTGAAGCACCTGCCTGCGTAAGGGAAGAGCAGCTGTGACCCCGTGAGTCCGAGCGTCACCCTGACAAAGCGCCGGAGGCCCCGGGGCCCATAGATGTCCACGCAGCTGAGGCTGTGCTGGGGGTCGGGGTTGGTGTTGAGGCTGATGGTGCAGAGGAGACCAGGTAAACCGAACAGGTGGTCTCCGTGGAGGTGGGAGATGAACACCTTTGAGATTCGACCTGATGGAAACACGACACATCAATGAAAGAGCAACATGCAACTTCACCACCAGATGTCACTTGGTCCTGCACACGGTGCATATAAATAGAATAGAATAGAAGAATAGAACAGAATAGAATGCCTTCATTGTCATTATACACAATGTAT
>JAFBJT010112314.1:32538-50075 GCA_016785325.1 Chascanopsetta lugubris
TTAAATCATCCTCGTGTTTTGATCAATAGAATAGAATAGAATAGAATAGAATGCCTTTATTGTCATTATACACAATGTATAACGAGATTGAAGGACAACTCTGGTGGTGCTAAGGGGGAAAACGACAGGGGTACCCTAAATATAAAGTCTATAAAAATAAAATTAAAAATAATAAAAATAAAAATAAAATAGGATCTGTAATAACATAAAGTACAAATAATAAATAAATGAAAGTTGTATTGTACATGATGATACTATTCATCTGCCATTGTAGCTTCTCCAAATCACTTGGATGAGGAGCTGAGTGGAGGAATAGACGTTTACCAATGAAATCTACGTACTGAACCTTTAATACTTCACATGGAAAATTCCATTAAAATACAACTTAATGTAGAATAATGTTCAGAACACTAAATTATAGGAGAAAATACATCCAAAGGTAGTTATTGTGTTTAATCAAAGTATTCTAAGACTTAAAGGTGCAGTGTGTAAGATTTGGTGACATCTAGAGGTGAAGTTGCTTGCTGTATCCATCACCTCACCCTCACCCTTCTGAACATGAAGGAGAACCTGTGGTAGACTTCAGTTAGTAAAACTCAATAGATGTTTAGTATGTCCACCTTTACAACTGTGAAAACATGGCGGCCCCCATAGAGAGGACCCGCTCCTCATGTGAATATACACATTAAGGTTAATGATAAAAACAAAATAACATTTAGGTGATTATAAATTCGTGAAAATGTCAGTATGAGATTGTTTGGCAGTATTTTTAGAAGTGACAAAAATGACAGAAATCGTACACACTGCACCTTTAACGTCAGAAGCTGTGACTTTGAGTCGAGCTAGAGGGACTGAAGCCCCGGAGACTCACCGGCACGTAGCTGGCTCTTCATCAGCTGGGTCTGTGTCCCCTCCCCGCAGTCAAACAGCCAGCAGTCCCCCTCTGTCCGCAGCACCAGGGCCGAGGCCCCGCGGTGAGGGGACGGGTAGGCCGAGCCGGTCCCGAGGAAAGTCACATCCATAGTCATGTTGCCTCCCTGAAGTTACCGGGAACCTGCAGCTCAACCGTTTTTAGCGAGGAGTCACCACACCGTGGCAGTAGCCCGCCATATTTCCTGTAAACAAAGTCGCGCTGTTGTGACGTCAGTGGAGCGACGGTGAGGCGTTCAGGGCAAGAGTCATGGCTCGGAAATGTCTGAACTTCAACCATTTCCACATTTAACAGCTTGATTTGTGCATTTTAAGTATTTAATTACGCTCCAGTGAGAAAAGTGAGCAAGTTCAAAACCAAATACTTCTACTTAGTTTATCTATCTGCAATAGCTTTTTGTCATTATAGCCACCTTTTTATATTTGCATTAAAGGTACAATGTGAAGGATTTGGTGATACAGTGTGTCTAGGTCAGATAACCTTCAATTATCATCAAGTTTGTCCCTTTTAGGCTCCTGTGGTATCCAAGCATTCTCCTGGCAATGTTCTGCAAAAACCGTTTCATGTAAACATTATGTACTGGACCATTATTGACAACAAAACATTGTGATTTTAGAGAAGTGGACAAACGTGGTCTGTGTTAAATAGGTTTTTATTGTGCACTTAAACAAGACTGATGCATCAAAACATGTTGCTCTCTGCATTTGAAACACTAAGGCAGTATAACAAACATAGAATTCAAAAACACTCCTGAGGTGAGGTAATGCAGGGATTTAACACCAATGCTGGACAATTAAAGTCTGCAACAACTGAACGGACGCAAGTCAACACTCGGAGTTTCTTCATGAAGTTTCATTAAAATAAACCTAGTCTTCAAGTTTAGTACAAAAATACACACTATCAGAGGAGAAGCTGCACATCGAACTACGACAAAACAAACAACAGTTATACATTGAAGTCGCTGATGAGTTGTTTCGGCCTGTAACGCGTTGAAGCATCTATTGAACATGGAGTGACTGAACAGATACTGAACACTGAGCAGGCACTTCAGTGCAGGGAGGTCTGGAGCTGAGCACATATTTGGTTCTATATTATGAATGCCCTTGACAACAGTGAGTTTGGAAGTGGAATAGATTAAATTGTTTCAGTGAACTATAAATAAATATCGTCAGTAACCTTCTACATTTTAGGTACCATTACCTTTCATCAACAGTCCATGAGACTAAGGTTCTTTCAAGTAAGAACATGTGCATAGGTCCTCTTCATTAAACCATGGAAAGGTTAGGGTTAATGGTTGAAAACCAGATTTTGAGAGCTGACCAGTGAGCAAAAAGTCCTCCTCTTAAACGTTGGAAAAACGGAATCATTGTAAAATGTAAATATATAAGCAAAGTTTTCACCTCCTTTTGTTTAAAAATAATGACAATGTGTGCGTTATAGTTACATCTAGATCTTGGTTGATCACAACAGGGAACAGCTGTGTGTTAACTAGGCAAAACCTGCAAATCGACATGGTAACACACACACACACATACACACACACACACTTAGCACAGCTTCACAAATTACACTTTGGGCCTTAGTTTCTGCAAAAGTGCTGGTACAGTAAGGAAAATATAGTTTACATATAAAATTATATTTATCCAACTTTCTAATTCCGCAGCACTCTCTTTAGATATTTCAGATGTGGGTTTCATAGCCCACAAATATAGATTGATATAAATTCTAGGAAAGAATGTCTGAATAAATAAATTGCAGGAGTGGACGCTGGACTTATATGGTCTTAAGATGTAAAGTTCATTACATTTTCCTTAAATGATTTCCCATTTTGGGGGCTCTCTTATATTTCTAATTTCTCTGACCTTCTGCTAAACTGGACACTTGTAAGGATTGCAAATAAGAAACCATGATTCCTTTTGCGAACCTGACATGAAGCCTTTCTTTAGGAGTGTTCACATCAATAATAAATAACTAAGGAGTGAAAAAAAATGCCTTCTCAAAACTGCTGAAAAAGATAATGGAGATCGTGACAGTCCTTTCCTCCGTCTTCTAAACCCTTTTTCAACTGTAAGTATTTTTTCCTGAATAGTCAGCTACACCAAGTTCTTCTGTACTGATGTCTATGGTAGTAGAGTTGTTGAACCAAGGTTTCCACTCTGCCCTCTTCCAACACTAGGTGGCCCCCCGCTCTCCGAACATTTACAAATGGTACTCCCATAATAAAAACAAGTGTATGTGGAGAAAGCCTGTTCCCTTTCAAATGTCCAAATCTTTCTAAGAAACACCTTCCACTTTATCTTCTCACAGATCTAGGGTTTATTCCCCGGTATTTTTTACCCTTTGAAGTCCCGTGAGACAGTGTGATTTATAAAGGTGGGCTATATAAAAAAAAAAATTGATCTAAGGAGATTCTGAATGCAAACGCAAAAACATGGAAGCAGCATTTACACATGTGGGGGAATCTCCATAGATCTGTGAATTAAAAATAAAATGGAAGATGAAGAAAGATAGTGACATATTAAACAAAAGTAACAAGGAGGAATTCCTCTGTTGTTACTTGGTGTTGGGGCTGAAGCTGACAGCCGGCCAGTCGTACGTATCTGGCAGGAAGGAGTCATAGTTGATGTTCCACACAGTGGCGCGTACGAAGGCATCCTTGTCCAAAGGCTCAGGGTAGCGGAAGGCCATGCCTTTAGCATAGACATACTCCACCACCTGCACAGACACAGACAATAATGGAGGTCAGGGAACTGTGACAACAGATGGTCACAGGAAAGGAGGGATTAAATAAGAAATGTAGCAGTTTAGATTTCAACAAAAGCTGATGTTGAGGGATTTATGTTTAAAATGATATAAATTGTTGATTTGAGCCCTTTACAATAGTGGGAGTGTCCTACCTTGACAGCCATCTGGAGAGACACCTCTCTAATGTTGGACAAAGGAGGATACAGTCTTCCTTGTTCCAGCTCTTTATCCGTCAGCTGCTCCGCAAGAGTCTGGAGGAAGTAAGAAAATCCATTTCAGTACCACAGCAAATTTCTGTGGTGGTCTTAATGACTAGAAACACGACGACTACTCCTAGAACTATAAGAACTTTGAGCTCAACTGAGAGAAATGACCAAATACGAACTTCTAATGTTGACACCATGCAAACCAAAGTGCTATCAGTACAATTATTTAGTTGTTGAGAGAAAGCATCGTGCGATTTTCAGCAAAGGAGGGAAGATTGAAAGTGTAAGTGCAAAGCAGGATCAGCCTTTTAAAAGCCTCTCATCTGTTACACCAAATTCTAGAAAGAGAGGGAAGAGGAGACAGCAGAGGGTTAAAAAGGATTTTGATGAGGTTATGAAGCAAATGCATACGAGACAGAGACGGCAGGAAAACGCAGAATGCGGTGAGGGTGAGTTTAAAGGCGGGATGCAAAGAAACATCCTACGACTTCAGACCTTTGCAGCCTCCAGGAACACGGTGTCACTGATGTGTCTCACGCCACTCAGGATCACAGCCAGGGCCACACCTACGAGGTGCACACAGCATGGGTTTTTATAATTATTCTAAGATTCTATTTATGTTTCTTTAAGCAGATCCCAAAATCCCAAGACATTCTATCTTTAACACATGGGCTTTGCCTCAAATTGAAGATCCCCCGAGGTCATCGCCTCACTTCACTTCTCACCTGGGAAAATGTAAGCATTGTTCCCTTGTCCAGGTGTGATGACGCGGCCGTCGCTCAGTGTCACGGGACCAAATGGGCTGCCACTGGCAAAAAGACATCTGCCCTGTGGGACAGAGACACCAAAGAGGATGTGAGCCATGTGACAGGAAACACAAAAAAGCAGAAAAGTGAATTGACAGTGACAGGAACAGAAAGAAAGAACCACACACATCAGTGAGCGTGTAGGCGTCCTCTGCTGTGCACTCTGCTTTATTGGTGGGGTTACTCAGGGCAAAGATGATTGGCCGCTCGTTGAGGTTTCCCATGGCCTTGATGACGTCATGGGTGAACAGACGTCCAGCTCCTGACACACCTGATAGTGGATGAGAGAACAATAATGTGATTGTTATTTGAGAACTGTATTGTAAAACTCATTCTCAGGAAACACACACGTGAAAACTTTAAATAATGTTAACTTTATAACAGTTGCATAACAATAAGGAGGTTCTTACCAATAATTGCTGTGGGTTTAATGGTGTTCACAGCATCTAAGAAGCTCTGTACGTCTCCTGGACTGTCATGGATGAACGCCTCCTGATTTGTGTCCATTTCCTGGGGTCTGTCCTGGAGCCACAAACAGAACATTGATGACAGCGCTAAATCAATCCCACTGTTCCCCTATTACACGTTGCAAAAACGGAGCAGAACCAGACAGGAAGTCACAGAGACGTCTGATTGTGTTATGGTCATCTCTGTTTACCTTTACGAGTAAGCCGTATTTATCAAACATCCAGATCTTCTCCCGTGCCTCAGCCTGGGACATCCCAGACTCCATCATGGCCATGACAATGAGATTGGCAATTCCAAGGGCGGCCTGGTGAACAAAGAAGCATAGTTTTGATCCTTTTAGATTTTTTAATTTTGGACAAACTGACTTTTCTCAGTAGGGGGCAATAATCACTCTTAAAATGGCTTATTTTCTTTTTTTAAATATATGCAATGTCTGTGTTCCAGATTGGAGAGAAACCAGAGTAAACCAATGACCAAACAAAGCCTATAGAACCCTCACAGAACAAGGAAAGCGGAAATATGACTCTACCTCTCCAGCTCCCAGGAAAAGCACCCGGTGTTCAGTGATGGGTTTGCCGATGGCTCTCTGAGCTGCTAACAGACCAGCGAGAGCTACAGACGCAGTGCCTGGAAATAAGCCGAAGAACAGAGCCGTAAACAGCCGAGTAGTGTAATATGGTGTCATTTCATTTAAAACATATACTTCATATTTTAATATGGAACTTGTATTATGGGAACCTTGGATATCGTCGTTGAAGGTGCAGTACTTCTCCCTGTATTTCCTGAGGAAGCGGAAGGCATTGTGGTTCCCGAAGTCCTCAAACTGGATCAGCGTGCCCTGTCCATATTTGTCCACCACGGCCTCCATGAACTCATCGATCAGATCATCGTAGGCCTGGGAGCAGTCTCGCTTCTGGTACAGGCCCATGTACATGGGGTCCTTCAGGAGGGTCTGACAGGAGGACAAACACCAACATGAAAAGGATGAGCAGCTTCCCCTCACATCTGCAGGTCCACAAAGTTATCAGGGCACACAGCTTTCCTACCTCATTGTTTGTGCCAACATCTATCACCACCGGCAGACACTTCTCAGGTCTGATGCCAGCACAGGCAGTGTACAGGCAAAGTTTGCCCACGGGAATCCCCATCCCATAAACGCCCAGGTCCCCTAATCCTAAAATACGCTCTCCATCGGTAACTACTACTGCCTGGACAGAGCAGATACAGAGAGAGCGGGGGAGAGGTTAGGGAAAAAGAAGTGCATTAGTCAGCAAATTGCAAATTGACATTTTACAAATGTGCAGCAGTGAGTTGTACAGACTTGGATCGGAGCCAACTCGTGTGATTGGATGTGATGACTCTGATTTGTACAAGTGCCTCTATTCACAGTCTATTTCTCAACTCCTTAGTCTGTAGGATGAAAGGAATGATTTTAAATGTACTCACTGAAACATTGGTCTCAGGCCAGTTGTCCAGGATGGAGCGGATGTGTCCTTTGTCGTGAATGGAGATAAACAACCCTCTGAATAAAAAAATAAAAAAACGTGAATAGGGCAAAATATAATTATATCGATGTTTGCGAGTACAAAGCCAAATCTCCAAACAAAGCTTTTTAATCTTTTCCTTACTTGGGTCTTCTAAAGATGTGTCCGTACTGTGTGCAGGCCAGACCCACAGTGGGAGTGTAGACTATTGGCATCAGCTCCTCAATGTCTTCCATCAACACTCGGTAGAAGAGCCTCTCGTTTCTCTCCTGGATGCCCATCAAGTAGATGTACCTGTGTGAGAGCATGATGAATATGAGGACACGTTTTAAAATGTATAAACAGCAAGATTATCATGCTAAATCAATGCATGGTCAAGAACAGATAATAAACAGCCACAGGATTGCGGACCAAGACAAAATGTGACCCTACTTCTCGAGGGGATCCGTCATCTTCTTGAGGTTTTTCTGAAATCGCATGGCCTGAATGTCCTGAGTCTCCACTTTTGGAGGCAACAGACCATGAATCCCCAACATCTGTCGCTCCTCCAGAGTGAAGGCCATTCCCTGCGGAGGAACATGTGTTCATATCCCATTTTATCACCCGTTTAAAACCTCCTTTGTTTGAACTGTGCTATACACAGATTAAAAATAGCCCTTGTTATCATGTAACAGTTCATCAAGGACACAACATGGGAGACAATGTACTATCATATACTGCGCTTTGTCACCGGAGGGCACCTGAGCCCTGAGACAGATTTGGCCTTTTGACTTGACACATGAGAAAACAGCATCTGAGTGAGAAGAAAGAGGCCAGGAGAAAGTAAGTTGCTGCAACGTAGAATAAGAATAAGGGGTCAGTGAGGGGAGTAGCCTTTTAGAAACCAATGAAGACCAGTGTTGGCTGAAACACCCACTCACAAAAAAATGGAGGATGGAGGGGGGGGCATCAGTGTGTTGTTATGTTCCTGAGCATGTATGAGAGTTTACAAGCGCAGCCCTGAGTGTAGTATGGGTGGAACACATGGAAGCCATCACTCATGGTGCTGGGGAGGGGGCTGATGACTGCGAGAGAGGCTGGGGGCTCCAATGGCAAAATGCTGAATCATGCTGATGCGGCCGTTCATTTCACACAGCTCTGGTTCACTGCTCCTCTGAACATCAGGGAACATGCCGCACAACTGTGGTATTCTGTTTCTGCACTGTTCCTTTTTTTGGAAACTGCACTTAAAAAAAAAAAAATAAGAGGTCAGTTCTTTCTACAACACTGCAGTACAGATATTTATCATTCGCTGCATCCTCACTCCCATATTTTCACTGCAAAGCAGGTTTTCTGTCGCTAAATATATTTTCATTGGTACATGTTTCTCAAGGTGTGACAGCAAGATGCGGCACACCCTCATCCTGTTATAAAAATAACTCATCCTTGGACTCGAGTTTGAGTTTCAAGAAAAAGGTTCAAGTTCAAGATGTTTGTGTTTTACATTTTTACCACTGCAAAGATTCGACAAGGTTACATGATGACACAATGTTAGGCTTAATGGGTGATATTTATATATCTACATATAATCCATTTTACACATGTTAGCGTGTTCACTTCTGTTACATTAGAAATGAAAGTGTAAAAGTTGGTGGTCAGAGGATGATAAAGTTCACATGACACAATGATATGACAATGTGGACATTTATTAGTTCATAGTTTCTAATTGTTCCACAACACGTGTTCCTGCATGACCTTGACCTTTGATAATTAATTGAATGTGAAATATTGAGAGTCGTGATGATGCAAGCTCAATGAAAAGTAAACAAGCCGGTCTAATGCCAGAAGTGTGTGCACCTGGTGTTTCTAGGACCCTCAGAGGTCCAGCTGGCCTGAATCCAGTTTACATGGAGCATGGCAGGTCTATAATTAGCACAAAATGTCAGGATTCTAAGTTTAGAAAAAACTGCACAGTCTGAGAGCCTGTCACTTCTCACAGCCACAGGCTCGTCTTACAAATGTAATTCACAACTCTGAGTCTGACATGAAACCATGACCACGACAACCATGACGCCAGGTGTGGTCAGAAACACAACAGTTTCTGTTAAGCTCACTGACATTTCTGCACTAGGTTGGATTCTCCTTCCCAGTGTGTGTGGCATTAGTAAATTCATGATTTAGAGAGAGGAATATAAAGGTTTTCGTCATGAATCCGCTTCGAGCGATCTCAAAAATACACCTTCTCTGACATATTAAAAAAGACAATGAATTTGTCTCAGTCTCATGAAGGCCAGTACATAATGATGTAGCATTATACCCCTTAAGGCCTCACTTAAGTTTGAGCTAAGTGTGAGTCATGAGGCTGAGTCCGACAGCAGACAAACATAAACAGCAGCTGCCAGACAACTGCTCCAAAACCTCTGGTACCGACAGCAAGTTTTACAAGTTTGTCCACTGTCTATTTCAAACTCTGTGTATATACAGTACTTGATGGTTAATTGGTGGTTTATGGTTAAGTATTCACTTAATTCACTTACATTCATTCTTATTCGCTTTCAAACAGAAACTGTTCATAAATCAAAGATTTAAATCACATCCTCTCCACAAATGACTAGCAATTCGTTTATTGTACCATACTGTGCATCACAATTATTTTTTCACCAGTGTCAATTAGCCTACTTTTCACCGTGACATGATTGGCACAGATTCACTCTGCATAAATACAAGTGCCATCTGTTTATATACACATGTTCAGTGATCCACTCACTTTGTTGGTGCGCGGGTTGAGCATGAGGGGCTTGCCTTTCTCTTTGGTGTGAGCCCACCTGCAAACAGAGACACAGGGTCTCAGGGACCAGGCTGTTCTCAACCTGGACAACATGGTGGACGGTCACTGCTCTGGAGGGTGCAAGAGGTAGAAAGCTGCTGAGAAAGGAAAAGAGACAAAGAGTTAAAAACCTCTAAACATTATAAAAACTCAAATCTATTGCAGTTGGCTTGACCTGAACTCTGAGATGATAAAAAATGCACCCACGTTCACCTGAAGGTTTATTGTGGGAGTGAATATGAGAGTCCCGGGTGTCAGTGGGTTTCACAATCACTGCTTCCGACAATCGAGACCTTTAAACTTGACATCGCCACACTGCAATCACACCTTCGCGCAACATGAAACCAGCGACAATAAACTCCAACACAAGCTTATTCACTGGAACCCCGGAGTTTACACAGTGTGCAGGGACACTCCTTTCGTCAAGGATTACGCATGCTGATGACAGAGGCCGGTCATTAATCTGTATGTGGGCAGAAGTCATCTAGTCTGTGATCTGAGACACAAAGCCTTGAAAGATTGTCATAATCCTCATGGCAGTGAACGCCAGCCAACAGACAGAAAGACAGGCGGAGAGCATCTATCACAACAATACAAGGATATACAACAAGTGCACACAAATATACAGGTGGTAGAGTTACAACATGAGGGCACATATCACAAAACCATGACCGGGTGCTTACTTCACACTCGGGCCCCTATCCAACTTTCAGCGACTGACAGAGGCCTGGAATATCATCCTCATTGTAAGAGCCCTGTCATGCATGTGTCATGAGACTCACTGCAGTTGTGTGTGGTTCTGTGTTGCACTGGGGGCACAAAGAGGCCACTTACAACTGCTCTCATACACCTTTGTATATACTACACAGTCGGGAGCAGCATTGTTTGCCCTGTGGGGATAGCTACTGGAGTGAAGGGGCATCCCTGACTGTGATGCCCCAAAGTGTTAACTTCCCCCAAAAACTGCTAGAACCATTTGATAACAGCCAAATAGGTATACGTTTTGCAGGCAGTCCAACATACAGAGGAAACATTACGCACCTTAAATATTGATCTCTTTAGTCCGATTAATTTCATTACTCTGCCTGAATTCCAATCAGTCTTGCTTGTTGTCAAGAGGAAATGTAACTAGAGCCGTAAGCAGATTCAGAGAGGTCAGCGACGTCACTGAACCCAGTGTCTATATTTGTTCCTGCTTTGGAAATGCAAGGTTCAGGAAGACACAACTTTCAACTTCTGTTACACAAAACAGGAAGGAGGGAAAAGGAAGTGCTCTTCAACTGCTTCAGACTGTTCCAACCTGGATTAAGAGCACACAAGCCACGCAGAACAGAACGTAAATAACCCGTGCTGCCTTCCTTCACTCTTTTCACTTGTAAAAAGAGTTCAAACACTTCTGACAAAGGTGGGATTTCTCATTATTCATCCAATTGCACTGTCGGGTTTGCGCAAACTGTTTGCACAGACTGTACATTTTTGATTTTTGATTTGTTTGTTTGATTTTTTGATTGTGTTTTCGACCAAAAGAACTAATGAGACATTACAAACACAGCCAGCTGGCTGAGTGTTTGCTTACAACCACATGCTGCCATCAAGGAACCATTGCCTGGAAAGCAGCTCTGAAGCCAAGATCAGCAGACAGTGCGAGCTAGACAGACAATAAAGAGGAATGATAATGTTCTATTGATTCAATATCCACAGAGTAAACAGACTTAATGCAGTCTCTGTGAACTTTGTGATGAAATTAAATGCTGGGCTCCTGGTTTATTACTTACTTGTTTCAGCCAGCTCCCTTTGAACTCAGTTTAATCTTGGATTAACTGCGTCAACTACAACAGACCACACATTCTAATATTGCTACTGGTCTGTCACAAAAAGGACAAAACAACCATCATAAAGTTATCCATTAAATGTACATAACATTTATGGCTGGCAATGAAAACACAGTATTTTGACATTTTAGGTAAGTGATGGGAATTTCTGGATGGCACCATTGAGGGGAAAACAGCCCAAGCCTAAGAGAGTGAATCCAACAACAGTATAATATACTGGCTGAAGCATGTAGCTAATTCACTTTGACTTCTTCCGTAATCACATGTACAGTATTCCTTTGGGAAATGACTGTTAAAGTTTCTGCATGTAGGGCAAAGCTATAATTGAACTAAGTACTCTGTGAAAGCTGTTAAAGTTCTAAAAGCTTGTATGATCTGTGGGTAGTTTCTACAGGTCTCCTCTCGAATGGAGCAGTCAATCCCAAACCTCTCCATGAATATAATGCTGTTTATAAGCGTAACATTAGGGACTGACGTGGCCATGAAGTCAAAAGAGAAGGTTTCAACACAGCAAACACTTTCCAAACAGAAACTCTCTCATGTCAACAATGGCCTGACTGACCCCAGCACTCATACCTACACACATTCTCACACATGGCCTTAAGTGTGAAATTCTTATGGTCCTCGAGGTAAATGGTGCTGGGATCAGAGTACACACTCGTGTACAGCAAAAGGACCCTGAACATTACAGATTATTGAAAAATATAAATTTATTTCCAATAAAGAATCATTACTCAATGTTATTAGACAGATAGGGCATGGCATTACTGACAGGTAGGGTTATTAATATTCTGTCTGACACATTAAGACTTGTCTGATGATGATGATTATTATTTAAAAAAAAATATTATTATCATCTATGAATCTGTAAAATATTTTTGTTGTTATTCAGCTGCTGTGATGCATGCGATCATGTGCTGATAATTGGAACAATAGAGTCAGAAAAAAATTGATTTATCTCTATAAATAAATATTTAAATTTACATTATGTACATCAAATGGACTTTAAACATATGTACACTCTCCTTTAGCATCTGAGTCCCCCCACTGTTTGCAGATGGAGGGGGAGTAAATTGTCGACTCGTGTCGACAGGGTTCACACAGGAGACAGCTCAGAGGTATGAATGTCTACAAGTGTCCCTGCAGTGCCTCGCTAACAGTTAGCTTAACAACCGCATCACCATCCACAAACACCGACAAGCTAACGCTGAGCTAGCCAATGGTACACGAAGCTATGTCGTTTCTTCAACGCCGGTAGAAGCGACCGCGTGAACGTTCTAAACACCGACTACCCTCGTCTTTTTTTTTTTTATTCTTCATTTAACTATCATATCCCACCAGGAAGAGACCAGACCTCCTTTAGCCTAATGACTTACATGTTGTCACTCATTCAAATTGAAAGCCCCCTCCTCAACTCTCTCATTCTTCATTCAGAAAGAGAAAACTTCGTTTTCTCAAAAAGATAAAGGGACAACAGCTCCACTCACCCGCTCTTGGAGACTATAAAGCCGCGTTAAATTCCTTTAAAGCGGTCAGTGTTCACGGAGCATAATTCCGGGTGGGCTTCGCAGTATTAACCGGTATAGCGTGATCGTCTCTGGCCGTCGTGTGTGTGTGTCTGTGACTATGAGCGTGTGCCTTCAGCTATGGTTGGAAGAAGAAGAGGCTCGAGCTCTGAGCTTCGTTGGCTCAGCCAATCAGGTGTCGGGATTTCCCTCTGTTACCGTAAACACTGCAATAAGCGCACTATATATAGGACGTAAGGTAATTTACGGTAGTTATGTTAAAAGGAGTTTTATCTTATTTTCGCTCGAGTTTTTTTCCCAATTGAAACAAATGCAAAAGAAAAGATTGCTTTTCGAATACAACGGAAAGAGAGAGACAGTTAAAGGTGTAAAGGTGCAATCTTCAGAATTAAAGTCTAGATAGGAATATAAACTAATTAGCCTCATGGATAATCACCTAACTGTTTTCACCACCATTATATTTACCTCACATTCATGTAAAAATATATATTCTTGGGTAATGAAATGAAAAATGTCTTACACGAATATATGTATTGTTAAAACCTAGTTTATATTTGAAATAATATCACCTATATTTTACACACTGGTGTTTTAACATTAGTTTGGGGAACATAAACAATTATCACGAATGTATTTAGAAATATTTTTGTCAGGTTTTAAATCTATGAAATAGTTTCTGAACACATTTGTGGCATTTACAAATAAAATCAAAGGATCACTTTTTAGATAAAACAGAAAAAAATGGATTAAAGGCTCGGTTCTCTTTCATTGATCTGTGAAACTGTATTTGGCTCATCTAGCAATTACCTAGAGTTCAAGTCTGTGAGTTTTAGTCATTCATCAAATACAAATACTTTAAAATCGCAAATCGCAGTCGAATATTTTAACTGTATCGCTTCTAGACATCCGTGAGATCACACAAGAGCTTAGGAGTCAGTTTATTAATTGTCCAGCAAAAGCAGAAACTGCAAAAAGAGAAAACAATCATTGGATACTGAGCATTTAAAAACCGCACAGCTTCTCTAAACCGAGCGAGTGGAGCCTCCGTGGAGCGCGAGTACAAAAGAAATATGACCGTTTCACCGAGTGACACGGAGTCAAAACGACAGTTATAGAGTCAGAGCGACATGAAGAGCTGTGTACAGAGCCATGCAGACCGGAGAGGAGGACATGTTACATTCAGCGAGCTGGAAGCATCGAGGTGGACGGAGGCACATGTTCTATTACGTTTGCTTCACACATTTGAGAGGAATGAGCTCAGGCTCGGTAACCACATGTGTTACCTTGTGTTTGTGTTTGTGTTATTGCTGGCTTTGCTTTACCTGCAGAGGACAGTTCATGAACGTGATCATCAGACCTGTGTCAGTTAAGATGCCTTTGAATGAGTTGAACTGCTGCACAACTTGTATGCAAATATTGTAAATCACCAGAAACAAAATGGGACCGTTTTTTGCACATCAGCCTTCTTTTGTGCCAATTCGTGGTTAAAACATCAAAACGTGCACTGACAGTCATGGAGAAAAAACATGTCTCTGAATGTGCTATAGTGACTCTAAAATGTGCTTCATCTATTGTGGCTATAAAAGAACACACCTGGCTGGGCTGTAGGCTGCACTGTAGCCTACTCTGGTGTATGGCTCTATCCTCAGGCAGTCGCTCAGTCTGTGTTGTGCAAGCCATTCTCTCCCTGTGACCTGTGTGTGTGTGTGTGTGTGTGTGTGTGTGTTGGTCACAGTGTGTTACAGCTGCAGGAGGCATGGAGGTCCACCTTTTTGGAGATGGTGCGCAAACAGCAGCAAAACTATATGGAAATCACCTTTTTTTAGGTGCTAAAAGTGGAGGTGTAGAGTTCCTATTGTGGCCTGCAGGGATTTGATGGACTAACTCAGTTTGATATTTAAGAGGACATGAGATAAGGTCGCTTCACGATGGGTATCAGATTCAGAACTGAGGCTAAAATTAGCTGCAGGCGTTCTAGCTGTTGTTTATTGTTTTTCATAGGTGACTTTGACATCCCCGTGTTAGTACTTGATGTCGATTGTCAAGGCTGATGCACATTTGGCCAATTATCTGTTTTATTTTAACATATTTATATGAAAAGTGCGTTTGTTTGGCTCTGCCCCAGTAAATGTCGTAATTAAAAACAATTGAACTAAAATTCAATTGAGGCATTTCAACAAAGGTTTGAGTTTGGAATATTTCAAATTTCCTCTTTTTTTTTCTTTTCTTTTTTACTGTAAATTCCTTTTGGGTCCCAAAACCAGCCTCACTGACACCCAATAATCTGCGCTGACCCTCTTGGTTGACCTCTCATTCCACTGTTGGGAGAGTTATACATAGACATAGACAGCAAAACCAATGGGCCCGTTCCCTCCGGCTGCAGAGTGAGTGAAACATGGATTCCTGGTCCGATTATCAGCTCAGCAGAATCATTTGTCATGGCTGAGAAAGTTAAAAATCAATGGCCTTCATTAGTTTGTGATTGTACCTTTCACCTGATTTAATTACTTTGATGGATCAATGCAGGGTTTAACTCTCTACCATGCTGGATAGAAAAGCTTTTTCAAAATATATACTCTTCATTAATCGTCTCTTCCATAAGGTCTGTGGGCAGCACTGAGAAATCTCATGTACAAATGATTTCCTATAAAGGCTGTAAAGGATTTGCATTCTCCAAAATACTACAGGCTTCTTTAGGTCGACAAGTCATGGAGACCATGAGTGAGAGAGGAACGCAGAGTGCAGCCGATGATGAAACCTGGCAGAAAAGATATGAAACTATCCAACTACAGAGCAAAGATTTGCTGAAAAATCATAAGTTACCACAACAGATCATTCCACATCAAACAGAACACAACCCACTCCAAGTTAAACTGCTGCGACATTCAACTAAGAAAACAAGTAGTATTTCAGACACAATATCCAGACTTGGGGAAATATTCCATAGAATTAAGTATGAGAAGGGTTTTTATACAAGTTTACAAGGCATGGTTCAGCAACAGATCACAAACCCCTCAGGGTTCTTTCACGTTTGCAGCAAAGATCTTTCTGTCGATACATTCAGAGAGATGAGGAGGAAGCATTTCCTGTGTCACTGTTGGTGATTGTCACCTTTGGAAGACATGACGGACGCTTGGGAGGAAATCACTGAATTAGTGTGGGAGCCAGAAAGAGATCCTTCGACATCACATCATGTAAAAGGTCCATTGTGTAGGATTCAGTGACATCGAGAGGTGAAATCGACTGATTGTATGACTGCATTTGTGCAGGAGAACCTATGGCAGCCTGTTAGTTATTAAACCTCAAAAAGAGCTTTGTTTGTCCATTCTGGACAAAAAACATGGCATCCTCCGTGAGAAGACTCATTCTCAATGTAAATATAAAGGTTCATTCTGAGGTCATGAAAACCACACTTTGTACATTCAGCCATTCGTGAGAAAAATCGGTGTACTTGTTAATAATCCGTTTCTGCCAGTAAAAATGGAAATCATTGAAATCGTACACACTAGACCTTTAAGTCGATGGCCTGGAAGCTCTGAATCAGTGGTTCTCAACTGGTTTTGGGGGCAATCCGATACATTAAAAAATTCCCTTCAAAATAAAAGCACGGGCCCATGACCCACTGAAAATGGGTCTACCACCCACTTTAAGGTCGCGACCCACCAGTTGGGAATCACTGCTGTAAATGGCCGCTCCTTTAAGTCATCAGGCGGAAGTTAGCGTCACAGAGTCAGCTGCTATCAAGTCAAACGAATATTTGAATTGAGAAACGAGAGCTAATCAAATATTCCAACAAGTAATAATAAACCACCTCATTGCCTCTAAATAATCTCACATGGAACCACTCCAGTCTGTTCACCCTGGACACTGTCTGTCCTCCTCTGACCCCAGAGGACGTCCACACACAGCGGCAGGACTGTTTCGGTGAGTCACCGCACGTTGTGAGTCATTCCAGTGCGACACCGGAAACAGCAAGGTCTCACGTTCCAAGCAGCGCATGCCGCCATTTAGCACCGATCGCCATGGTAACCGTGACACTGTGCCGGGCCTGACGCTTGAAGCGAGGCATCAGGAGTTGGGGGTGTGCGGCGGTGGTGGAGTCCTGTACTCCGGAAGCCTGGGCAGCTTCCGGTTCATGTTGGATTGTTTGCCCTCGTCCCTCCACCCTCCGTCTTTCTCCCTCCCTTTCCTCCCGTCCGCCCGGTCCCGGTTCTGCCGGCACAGCTTCAGCGCCCGCGATATGAAGACGTCCAGGTCGAAGAGGCGATCCTTCTGCTTGACCGGGAGCGGCTCCACGGGGTCCTCGTTCGCCGGCTGAGAGATGGAGGGCTGAGGGGCTCGGGCAGGGAAGAGCTGGGGGGAGCCGGGGGCCGAGGCGGTCTGAGGCCACCGGGGGGCGAGGGGGGAGGCGGGAGACGTGGGGAGGCGCGAGGGAGGGGAGCCGGAGGAGGGCGTGGCCGGCGGCTGAGGGCTCGGGCTGCGCCGGTCGCTCCCCGGCTGCCCCACCCCTCCGGCGTAGTGGAAGACTGGAGCGGGGAGGTCGGCCGGGGAGAGAGGGAGAGGGGGGGAGGAGGTGTAGCAGGAGGGGGAGTGAGTCTCCGACGACGGACTGGGACTGGGGGAGTGCAGACGAGACTGTGTGCTCTGCACCCAGCGAGAAATCTCCTGGAACAAATCCCCCGACTCCTCCTCCTCCTCCTCTTCTCCTCCCCCCTCCTCCTCATGCTCCCCCT